>VKOC01019988.1:0-67930 GCA_009364415.1 Spea multiplicata | reverse complement strand
ATATATATATAGTGTGGTATGACGAGGCTCTGCTCTGTTGCCAAAATACCGCAGACAGATCTGCTGAGAGAAATACACTAAGAATTATCTGCCAATATTTCTCCAAGTAGTGTCTATTAAACAAAAAAAAACACATTTTCTACATCCAGGCAGCAATTTAGACAAATCATTTTGCAATATAAAACAGACGTGTTTTTCTTTCCTTTTTAGAACACAAAATGTTATATGTACAATTTTATTTTATCTTTTATGGTGAAAGCATCATAAGGCGCCGTCACATACATTACTTTGTTTACTTTGCTAGTAATAAGTGAAGCTATTATTAAGAGGCTTCCTAGAGGTCTGTATCTTCAGGCGAGAGAAGTATAGAAACGCTTCTCTTTCTCCACAGATCTCCTGCGTTATCCTGGCCTCTTCCGTGTATTTCCACAATGGGGCGGAGCCTTGGCGCACACACTCTCCCCTGATTGGAAAAATGGGGGTGAGGCTGTCCCCATATGCTGTGCTTAGGCTCCGCCCCATTGCGGAAATACACGGAAGAGGCTAGGATACCGCAGGAGATCTGGGGAGAAATAAGCGTTTCTATACTTCTCTCGCCCAAAGATAGACATCTAGGAAGCAAAGTAAACAAAGATATATTAGTGATGGCGCCTTATGATTTCACTACAAACTATAAAATTATTGCTGCCTGCACATTTGTTTTTTAAAAAGGAAAAAAATGTATCTCTTATAGCTCCATAAGGATTTGTCTAAATTTCTGTCTGGATTCTCTGCTTCATTTTTGTTTTGTTTTTCATTGGGACCCCTCCGTGTTTTTGGACATTCGTAAGAATTGACTGTTGTAACAATTTGAATGAATCTGAATGCACAAGTCTATAATACTTACTCTTTGGAAGAGCTGCTGTGATAGAAGTCTTGACGCTGTCTTGCCTACGTTTTGTTGACCACCTGCTTTGCAGTGCACATAACCGTAAAGATTTGCAGACTGAAGAGATATGCCTGCAATCACAAGAGCCTGCGGAGAAAATAAAAAAATAAATGAAATGTACATCATTTAAATGAATTCATCTTTAAAAAAAAAATAGCCCTATTAAGGCAGCAAGTAAAATGTCACTGAAAAATGCAAGAAAAGTGAAAAACAGACCTGATATAGGTCCTTATTTAAATGATTATTTGGCAAGGTCCCAACTACTTAGGGTAAACACCGGACAAACGCTAGAGACCAGGAAACCTAAAATTATCCCAGTGACACCTAACTTAAACCCACTTAGGTATGTTTATGATTTCCTTAGCATGTATCGGACCCTAGGGCCCAATGGACATGAATACACAAGCCACAAAACCGAAGCCTACACAGTACTAATTAACGTCCCAGAATCTGGTGACTAGTTTGAAAAAGAAAAACACAGATAAGTCGATAAGGTTGTCATTTCCAGTAACAAAATAGTCATATAAATATCATGTAAAGACTGCATTCATAACGGTTTCGACAAGTTATGTATTATTGCTTATATGCAACGCACAGCTATTCACTATAGCACATGTACATACTACCACCACTTGATCTTCCATGATAAACACACAGACACATATGGATGTAGAATGGAAATACAATCTTACACAGATACATATTGGTAGACAGAATGCCCATATGATCCAAGTATTGTGTAGATATTCTGAAAAAACAATCTTTGTACTAACAGAAACTTACCAGCCATTTTAACTTCAAAGAAAATAATGTGCTGAAGAAGAATACGGTCCAAATCATAGGACAAATAATCAAACCCAGCCAAAAGATTCTCGCTTCCACCTCCGTCGAAGCGGAATTATTTGTAGGTGCCTGAAATATTGAAAGACGGGTTAGTGTTTCAGATTCACTATTCACGTGGCATAAAGATGTATAATGCACTATATGCAATAAATATCACCTGCGAAGAACTGAATAGCAAAATGAGTCAATGTATATAAAACATAAGGAGCAAGCGTGCGAATGTACGTCTCTATTGCAAACATTACAAACCCGTCTCACCTGATTGGACTGCCTACTGAAAACATTTTAAGGCATTTTGACCATTTTCAACTAGTTTGACTGCATGGCCTCTGTATATGTACACAAGTCCGTATGCACATGCTGCCAATGTATTTCTACATAGTAACTGGGTTCAGAAATTAGCTTTGCTCCCTGCACACTTGCATATAGACAGTTAATTTTGCTGGTGTACAGAAAGAGGATGGATTTGTCTGTGTTACCTTTTTAGCTTCAAAAATCCAGTGGCTTTTCCCATCTTCATCGATTTGATTCCACCAGCGTAAACCAACCAAAAGTCTCCCTGTGACGTTCTGGCAGCAGCGAGAACATAAATATTAGAATGATTTCACCAAAGTATAGAATTTATATTGTATTTCAAAGCAAATCAACAACACACACACAAAAAAATATATAATGGAGTGTAAGGTAAGCTAAAACTTCGATGAAAAAGCTTTGTCATTCAATTGTTTCGAAGATCGTACTAGCAGAATCAAACAAGTCCTTCCACATATAATCAGAACCTTCAGAGTTTTTGGTAAGACACGACCTTGTGTGTGTGTGTGAAAAACATAGTTAACCATTTAATTGCCAAACACTTAAGGAGTAGGTGGTTGGAAAAAAGCGGACCCTGTGAGCCAACCACGTAGAGTCTGGTGAAAAATCTCTTAATAGAATAGAAAGCACAAAAGGTGGTAAGGAGGAAAAACATAATTCTTTTTATTTCAGGTCTGATAACTGATTGGACGGTGATTATCATGTGTGTCTTACACCGTATTAATCCTACTTTGAATATTTGTATAAGATATAGGAAAAAATATATTGGAAGGGTGTAAAATCACCGTTACCTTCCCTGCAAAGCTTTCTTAACGTGAAATTAAACAATGTTAAACATTGCGTTCATTTTTTCTGGTTTTACACTTATTTCACGTTATGCTCTGCAAATTGATAATGGAGCAACATCGCCACCTAGCAGCAAAAAGAGACATTGCAAGAATAATTTTCCACTTTTTTTTACAACTCACAGACTTGAAAATAAATTAGAAATGTGCCAGTTTTGTTGCAGCGTCTTCCTCTGCATTACATGCAAGGTCACTTCAGGGCGTTGAACTTAAGTTGGGTGGGCTCTATTGCTAATCACCCACTGTGTTAGTAGCTAGTAGTAGATCTGTGTAAACATCACAGATCGTTCATGTGTGTTCGTCCTTCCCATGGCGGTTTTGTTCCATTTTGTTAATTTGCTTATAATTTTGAAAACGAGACTGTTATGCCAATACTGTTTTTTCATTTGTGCCTCCAGTTCCCTGAAATCACTTTCAGACAGCCTCTTTGATACACATTTAACTCGTCTTGTGTGAATGCACTCTTTTCCATGTTACTTTACACATTCATGCTTCTACCATATTTAAATGGACAATTTCATTTTCGATATGCCTAAAGCAAAGTGCTAACAAATTCTATATCCCAGTCTCCCAACTTATAGTTCGTTTTTGATCACCTGTATAGTGATCCCAGCTGGTTATAAGCTACGGAACCTATACTGCCTATTCCAGTAATGGCTTCCTAGCTGCTATACTGGCTTATCTTGTGCGCGTAATTAAATCTATCTGTAAGGGCTGCAGCGTGTAGAAAGCTGAAATGTCAGCGCATTAAGCCGATGGGGGCAGTTAACTTGAAAGATTACCTCTTCACAAACTGCATAGAGCGGCAGTTTTCCAAGATGCTGTGTACAAACTGTGAGCATATTCCTGCCGACCGCAACAATAATAACCGGGACAGCGGCAGGTTTTCTGACATACACCATAGCTTTTATGTCAGATGGAAACTTCAAGAGACTCAAATCATTAGTGTTGTAGGAAGGGAATAAGCCATTTAATTTAGTCATATTTGTAGATTATACAGGGAACAAATTAAAAGGGTTTAAACAAAAATACAGAAAAACGGTGCATTATTTTAAAACGGGAATATGTTTTGTTTTTTTTTTTACATGTACAAGCGGTACAAAAACGTCTAGGTGGAACAGCACCTTTAACTTGTAGTGATATAGCTAAACATCTATGTCACAGAGAAAAATGTAGGAGCCAGGGGGAGATGCATTCATATACATCAATATACATCAATATACAGGTAGGATCGCAAAAAAGTTAGGAGCCATGGCTACCTGGATGAGTTCCCAAGCTAATCATTCCGCATAGTCCAAACTGGATAAAAATACTAGCACATAGACAAATATGTTTCTGGCTAATTTAATTTATTTTCCTGTTACAATAAATGACATTCAAAGATTTTTGGTTAAATTAAAAAATAACACCATTAAACTGTAATGAAAAGTGTATGATACGGTAACTGTTTAGGAGAGAGAGCCTTACCTTAACGGACCAAAAGTCAATGGACAGAAGGAGTAGAATAGTTACAAAGCAGACGACAAAGCTTTTGCTGAACCAGTCGCAGAACAAATACGCGACAACAGCGCCAACTCGAAAAAACAGGTGAAAAAACGTAGCCAGGGGATGCCTAAGGAAACAACCCAAATAACTTAAGAAACAGGCACAGGCACGATTTAACTGATTATGTATGTTAAACCCCCAATAGTTATCAAATTAGCATTTACAACTTCCGAGAAACCAGCAAAAAAAAAAACCCTACCTCTCGTTTAACTAATAAAAAAATCATACAAACGTTTAAAATAATTTTGTGTTTATTTACTACAGAATAACTAATAACATTCTATAAGCATAAAACTATTTTTATAAAAATTACTATTTTTATACTGTAATAAAAGAAATAGGTCATAAGAAGTGACACATTTAAGGCGTTCTTGTCCACCGTTACTAAATTCTGCCATGAATGCAATTCTACGCGACTCCAAGAAGCTTAACAGAGGATCAACGTTTGGCGTGAAGAAATACACAATGAAAAAACGTATTGCTTGTACTTTTTGTATTTTTGGTTTCATTGTTTTACAGATATTCTTAAGTGATACAGTACTGCGCATCACACAGTCCTTCATGTGACAGCCTATAGGTTCAACTTGATGTTAACTTCATCCTCGTGAACACAGCTCATCTGCTAGAGGACAAACAAGACATAGTAACAAAATAACTGCTTGAAAGATCTTATAAAGATGAACATCTAAATAGATGGAAAAAATATTACTGGAGGGAAGAACGGTCCGCTGAAACATATAACACACAGAACGTGATTTACATCTCAGAAAGTACCTTATTTTCCATAGAAAGGTGGGACAAGAATAATTTCTCTGTAATTAAATGGTGTTTGATTAGTGGTCAGTGTATTCTGGCCTGGTCTTCTAAAACAGGGAGCTGGATCACTCTCTTTCACGCTTCATGTAGCACCACTACTCAATGGGCCAGTTAAAAAAAATCAATGATCTCACAAATGGGCCCATTAACACTATGAAGGACCATGCAGAGTTGGCACGGGCGTCAAAGCTTACTTCTACAAGGCGCAGCGCCTCATTTAAATCCAGAGCACCAGGATATCACATCATATCCCAGCTCTCGGCCGTAAGGATGCGTAGTTATGAGGGAGCAGTAAAGCGAGGTCTGAAGTGACAGACCTTGCGCTCCTACCACAGAAGGGAGAAGGATGAAAGATGAAGGCAGTGTATGTATATATATGTGTGTGTGTGTGTCAAGGTAGTGTACGTGTATGTAAAGGTAGGTGTGTGTAGGGGCAGTGTATGTGTATATGTCTGTGTAAAGTCAGTGTGTGTGTATATGTGTGTGTAAGGGCACTCTATGTGTATACATGTGTGTAAAGGCAGTGTATATGTGTATGTGTAAAGGCAAGTGTGTGTAAGGGCACTATGTGTGTGTAAAGGCAGGTGTGTGTAAGAGCAGTGTATGTGTATATGTGTGTGTGTGTAAGGCAGTTTATGTGTCTATGTGTGTTTATGGACAGGTGTGTGTGTGTAAAGGCATTGTATAAGGGTCCTGAGAGGGAGGCTAACATTAGCTTTTTTTAATTAAAAAATCTCTGCTGCTGTTGACTACTCTTTCAATGATACTCAGCCAGCATTATGGCGGACACCTGGCTGGCTGAGAATCATGGGAATTGTAGTTCACAGCTAGCATCTGCAGCTTTACTGCTGACTGCACTTCCCATGATGCTCAGCCAGCATGTGAATTGTAGTTAACAGCAGATGATGTGACAGGTATTAGTTGTGAATCACAACTCCCACAATGCCTAGTCGTGGTGGACCCCCCGTGCGCATGCACAGCAAGCACTCCGATTGATTTCAATTGAATCGCTTTCCTGCCACTGATTGGATTTAGTTTTTGTTCTAAACAAATGCATACTGAAGTAAGGTTTAATATGCATTTTTCTTTAATGGGGTTTGTCCAGGGCATTAAACTGCCCCTTTAAGTACAGAATAATGTGGCTAATTCACCACTCTTCTGTCTTTATGCAGCCGCATTGTTTAGATCTAAATTAACAAAAAAAATGCCTTAACAAGGGTTTCCAATAAGATTGCCTGTGGGTTTCTCAGATATCTTTAGAGAAACTCAAGGTGTTAGAAGAAAACTCTTATTTCTTTACTGTAACAAAGCTGATGCTTCATCTATTTCTATTAATTTAAATTAACAATGCAATAAGGGTATGCTATAATAAAATACATGTTCTTATATCTATGGATGATATATATATGCAATTAAATACCGTATATTCCGGCGTATAAGACGACTGGGCGTATAAGACGACCCCCAACTTTTACAGTCCAAATATAGAGTTTGGACTATACTCGCCGTATAAGACTACCCCTCTACCCAGCGTACAACAACCAGCCAGTCACGGCAAGCGATGTACCTTACCGGTGATTTGCTGGTTGATTTGCTGACATACATGCACTGCCCTTAATATATATATGTGTAGATATATATATATATATATACCGTCTATATATATATATCTATATATACCATGATGAGAATTGCACCTGATTTTTGCCTTCCTCAGAGACAGTTCATCTTCATTCCCCAAATCCAGGGACACATCCTCAGTGTCATCAACCACAGCCTAGAAGATTCAAGATCAGCATATGATTAACCCTTTCCCTGGGAGTTTAACTTATTGCCAGGAATTATAACATCTGCATATCTGTCAATCATGAGTTATGGCGGCAGCAGCATCTTTCATGCACTACAGAATAAAGTATATGTTAGAGAAAAGACATTGTTACTCATACCAAACCGTGCTGGGCAGTTCGACAGCTTCTGTGCAGATCAAATTACCCTATATCATAAAAAGCATGGGTGATGCTCTGCAGATACGGAAGCCCTAGTAGCCCACACCGTTTCTCAATCTACATATCTTGCTGCAATGAAAATAAATCCTTTTATGTCAACGTTACAAGCCGCGGTGATACCTGTTTCATCCTTTTCTATGCACCGAGCGATATTGTGTCCTTATTGGTCGGCTGGTGTGTTGTTAAGGGCGGCGCACAGTTGCTAAGGCTCACACCCAGTAGTTAATCCCAATGATATTATGGTAGAATATAAGGGAATGGTGATTGGTTGGGATACAGGCAACGCAACGTTTGATTGGTGGCATAATTTGCAGCGCTGGTGTGTGGAAGTCAAGAGCGGCCATATTAGTAAAGGATGCATTGGGGACGCCTTAACTGCAAAGGTTCAGAAACTAAGATTAAACCAAGATGTAAATAATTATACAGGGATGGAACATATGCAGTTATTTTTGTGACTTTCTATTACAACCGTAAATCTTTCACAACATTTAATATACATTTTTGCCACATAATTGCAGTGGCTGCCCAAAATAAAGCAATCAGTAATGTCTTAATAAGGAGTAATCATGCAGGAAGGTAAAATGTCTGCTCCTGTGGTGTAGAAATAAAAGTGGGCTTCATATAAGTTACATAGTAAATTGAAAAAGAAGACAGCAGTGTGGATTAAAGGGACAGTTTACTATGCCTAAGAAAGAATGCATTTTACAGTAATCTTTAATAAGCACTCTTCAGGAACAAATAAAAAACACCTAATTTAGGTACAAAAAGTTCTGATGCTGCCCTCCTCCTTGGTGAATCAACAATTCTTGCCGCTGATTGGCTTCTTGAAGCAGCCAATCAGTGTCAGGAAAGCTCTTCTATTACAAGGTACCCCTGCCTAAAGCATTCCCTGAGTCAGTGTTAGGTTGTACCAGTCCAGGTACATAAATTAAATCTGTGACCTTCCCGAGTCAGATCCATTCACTGCACAATATACAAACGTTCTACTTATTTGTAGCATCCTGACATATCCAAAGCTAAATACAGAAATAGAAAGCTCACTATTTATATATTTATAATCGTAGGGTGTACTTAGGTTTTCACACATGGCTTCTCCATTTTGGCTTTATTTTTGTTAAATTCACATGTATATTAAATAAGCATTAAGGGAACTTTTTACTTAAGGAGACAGATCAGTGCATTTAGGCATAGTAGATTTCTAACCATTATAACGAAACTCAAGTAGAAATGTGTATGATTTAAAAGAACACTGGTTATCAACCGCTCTGCGTTCTAAATTATGATTATCCCATATATTCCATCTTAATTAATGTTCTTTAGAATTTGTGCATATGGATTGAACAACAGTGGACATGCGAAATGGAAATTCTGCAGAGAACAATTTGAAAAATTAAGAAACTGTAATGGCTTTTTTGTCTATTCCTCTTGAGGTTTCGTGCTGTACATGGTACCAGGGAGTATTTCTCCCCAGGCCTAATATCTCCCTTCCAGCTGACAAAAATGATAAATTGCCTTCTTTGCTGTCTGCACTCCCTCTAGGATGATGCTCCTTATGTACCCTTGGGTGCTTACCATCTGGCCCTGGGTTCTTTTCTACCTTAGCAGTGTTTAATTGCTTAAGCAGTTTTTTCCTGTGTCAACCAATCACATGTGTGTTGTATGCTTACAAACACTAAAACCTTACAGTAACACACATATAATAACTCCATACACTCATACACATGCATGCTAACACCATACACTAACTCAAACAAGCTCTAATGCTATATGCTGGCATACACATTTATGCAAATACACCAATTGCTCACACATTCTAACATCACACCCGTATACACACACACATTACATGGCCTTGCTGGGTGCCTTGGCTACTGGGTGCCTTCTTAAACATATAACAAGATCTCATTAAAAACATAGTCACAAAAATACTCGTATAAGGGTTGCACAATACTCAATATGGGCAAAATCAAGGAAGTCTCATTTCAAATGTAAAAGTACATTTGTCCGCTTTCATTGTTTTACTGGCAAGTATTAAGTGCATTATTGCTGACGTCTGGACATTTAGTTGCAGCTGTTTAATGTTAACATGGAACCGAAAATATCAGCAATAGAATTGCTCTGAACCACAAAATAGTTAATTCCTACGAAAAGGCATCACCCCTCCCCCTGCATTCTCAATGAAGCAAACGAAGCTTGTTTCAATGACTCTAAGTTTGAGCCAAGCAGCATTTTGTGTGATAAAACTGTTACCTACTCACAGATCAGTGATTGCATCTTTGTGGAATAGAGAGAAACTTTGTTTTCAGTAGTATCTGTTTAAATGTTCTGTTTAATATATCTTTAAATTTTTATCACAGAGGGGCATTATTATCTAAGCATATACTCAAATGGATACAGTTTTAAACATTTTAGGACTAAGGAGGGTTACATCTAAAGAGCAATCCAGGTTCAGACTACTGGTCTGCCAGCAATACGCGTGAACCTGTAATCTGTATGCGTTAAATGAGCAATTATGTTGCCCTATTAAGTGTAAGCGGATACTTGTCTCTCCCGTTTTCATTGAAGCTGTTCCTTGAGATTTTTTACAGAGATCACTATCGTTTTATTTATTTTCTATTTCACGTACACGTCATATTCCGGTGCTCAGCATTACAAGCCGGCACCGAGACCGAGATAGAGGGCTCGCAGAGGAGAGGAGCGCCGAGTGGGTACTGACAACTTGATAAGCGAAAACCACTCGGAGTCACTCTCTCTCCTCCGTTTCAAAAAAAAAAAAAAGGCGCTTGGGGCGGCAAACTGCCGTCTCTTCAAAAGTGCCCCACTCTGCTCCATGGTAGGGCCGGCCCTGTGTAGGGTAGTAACTGGACCTTGCTGATCAGCACTGTTATGGCAGAAGTTCTGTCTTTCATTTAGTTGCTTGTCCCCCTCTGGAGGAGCCAGAAATAGGTCAGGTAGATATTATCTGGATATTGGATCAAATGTGTGAAGGAACACCAACTAGAGTGAGCCTGGGCTTGTGATCTCATATGATGGTTTATGTCCTGCCCAGAACTAAAAGGTGAGGCAAACTTCCTCTGCAACCAGAGATGGAATATTTGCCTTTATGGGTGTTGTTGTTCTCAATTAGGTTAGGCTGCAATGAAGGATGAATAAAGTCAGACAATGAGAGGACTATTCAGCCTCAGAGGAAAAGTTCCCAAACTGCAATTCATATTCCAGGTGTGGCAACAGTCAGTCTAGCCAACACCAGGACCGTTTTCTACTTAATCAGAGCTCCAAAATAGACAAAGTAGAACTCTTAGTGGTGTACAATGACCCTTTCAAGAGTGCCCAATGTACCAACTTTGTTGAATTCCAATATGCTTTTCTGAACAGGAACGTGCTCTTTGTGAGTGCTACATTTGAAGAAAGGACCTCTTAAGTGACTACATGTTACTCTTATGAGACCTACTTGGCTTATCCTTCTCTGGGATCTATACAATATACATTTTTACTAATATTTACATTTGTCCATACTATTTCGCATCTATTACCTGCAAATTCACACGTTTTCTATAGATTAAAGAACATGATTAGTAGACTAGTTTAGCATATGTAAGGCACACAAACATAACAAATAAACTATGGTCATGATGTTACAAAGTGCAAAAGCAACTGTCAATTATTTTTATTAAAAAAAAAAAACGTATGGTCATATTGTCTTAAATGTGCAAATCTAGATGTTTTATCAATAAAAAAAATAAATAAATACAAAGATTCATGTTAAAGGAAGCAGACAGTTCTCCTAATAGTTTCGGATCTAAATAAAAATAAATAATCTTTTGCCTGCAAAATAAAAATGAGGAAACTGCAAACTTCAAGAAAAACTTGCAGTTGTGTTTTCTGCACAAAATAAAGATTAACTTGTCCAAATCAAGGTTCTGAATTTACCGGTCAATTTCATTTTGCAGATATGGATTTTTTCAAGAAGGTCCTGCCACTTGTAAGGAAAATGGTTTGCAACGCTACAACATATGAAATAAGAAAATTCCTCGATCATCTTCTTGATAAGGGTTTGTTTTCATTGGAATATCATCAGAGCTTGCTGGGTGAAAATGATATAGATGATCTTGCCAGAAAGATTTGCCTATCTGTTTTAGAAAAACCTGACATTCACCACAACTTTTTATTGCCTTTATGTGGAAGCATAGAGGATGGAACCTGTTCAAATGGTGAGTCTCTATTTTCATTTATGATATTTTGGAAGTTTTGCTTTTTTATTTTGATTTGAATTTGGTGGTAGGGGTTAAATATATGTCTACTATTCCTTCTTCTGGATAAATTGGATGCAAAACAATAATAAATACAAATAATAAAATAAAACAAATATGAACAGCAACCCGCAAAAAGTAAATCTCTACTTTGTATACCAGGACACCTTTCAAGTTTATGGATCCCGTTGGTCAATGGAGGATGCAATGCATATTTCAAACACCGGGGGGGCCACTGGTACATGCATGCATACACACTCCTGCACAACCATCATTTTTCAATTTGGTGCAAAGATGGATTACTTTATTTTTTGTGCAGTTTTTTTTTTTACTTCAATATGTTTTTTTAAACAATAATAAATGATTTTATTGTTTGTGCCAAAAGTACTCCAATATTCAGTGGGTACTAACACTAAACCCTGCCTACTGAATTACTAATAAACTTAAACTAAACATTGAATCTAAACCAAAAAGGACATACCTATAGACTGCAGACTGAGACAAACATAACAAACAGGTGGGGCACACCTTATAAACGTAATAGAGCTGAAGCAAAGAGGAGAACTAGAATCAAGGAATCAGAAGCACAGAACAGACCATATGGAAATCCAGGAAGGAATCACAGCAAAGGGGGAACTGTAGCAAGACAGGGAATATCAGAGATATGCAGCTCCGCAGCCTGGATGGACCCTGACAGTTTGTCCCCCATTTGAGGCTTCCACTCTTCTGAGACTATGTCCCCAAAAGGATCAACTCTGTTTAATTACTTAATAAACTGGAATGGTGTAATGTCTGGCACATAAACCTTGATTTCAGGGATGGCAGCAAATGGGAAATTTTCAGTAGTGTACCCAAAAGGAGGTATCTGCTCCTTGCAATCATCCCTGGGTATTGCAGATGGGTTGGTACTGTGCTTAGCCATGAGACTTCTGGAGAGTCAAGGTACTAAGATGAAGTGGCTTTCAAGATCTCCATCTATGTTAGAGACAGGTGTATTTTTATTCTCTAGAAGGCATCCTCATATAACATGGCCATGATTCGGAGGAAGGATATGTATGTGATGAAGAATGGGCAGGTTGATTCATGTACTTAATGGCCCCTAGTCCAAGGCACACCAGACAACATTTTTTTTTGCAAAAGGTGTGGGTTTTCTGGGAGACAACATTTGACAAGAAGCAATGAAGAAGAGCTACTGGTCTTGCTGCCCAGGAAGGGGCAGTTTATGACTCGTGTATGCAGACTGCTGATGCCCCTTAAAACCTTGGTGATGAAGGGATTCAGAGAAATAAAAGAATACCCACTCACCCTGCTCCAGAAACAGAGAAAGGAGTGCAAGGTTTGTATCAGCACAGTGGTGTATGCTCAAAATTCTGAGCATGAGTGACTGGATATGATGAGAGCAACATGGGGAAGATGGAACATGCAGTTCTTTATTGACAAGAATTCATATGTCCACTGGACCAAGAGCAATGAATACCACTTCCTGAACCAGAATTGAAGGATGATGAAAAAAGCCATTTTTTCTTCTCAAATGGTTGGCTAAATTTACTGGTCTATTTTTTTTAAAGAAGTTATATATACATGTAGTTCCTGGATTTGATTCTTATATCTCCAAACTCCACTTAAAAATGGCACATCGTGGTCCATACCAGGAGGCCCAACAGCAAACACCAATGTTCATGCCTAGATCTGTCTTTTAAGCACTTATGGACCCTTAAGGACTCCATTAGGTCCAAGAAAAGGTGTCAAGATGACCCTTAAGGATGTAATAGTTCAGCCTGAATTTATTTGCTGCCTATACTCACAAAATAAGGTTGTCAGCTGTCCTCCTACTATTGGCCGGATAAAAAAAAGATACTTTGGGCATTGACAAAATATAAGTGATTTGGTGTTTACACTTAAGCTTTCAGCTTGGAAACAGCATTTCTTCCTCTTAAAAAAAAATCCAATAATAAAAAAAGGGATTTTAATTTTATTAATGGGACCTCAGTGACATCATCAGGGGTACATTTTAGACTTAAAAAGGTAAAAATAAATACATTATTAATTATTATTAAGAGTCACCTCTTTCTAATACTATGAAATCATGGCCAGTAGTTAATCACTGTATTAGCTCCCCATTCCATATTAGCAATGTAGTGTTGATCACTTTTATTTTAAATACAAAAGAAGGAGCATTAGTTCATAAAATAAATAACATGGCACTGATTCATGAAATTAATATCTAACTAGACCAAGAAAACATTACAGAACCACAAAGTGCCCCCCCCCCCCACACACTTACAGCTACTGGCATTGCTTGCGCTTTCACAAGTGTATGTTAGTGCGCATGCGCCGCTTTTCGCTTTCAGCGTGTGTTGAATGCCCTGGTGAGTAAAGCGCGGATCGGGAGCGCCGCATCCTCATCGCAGGCATGAAAGGTAAGATCTGCTTTCTTAAACCGCTTTATATTCCGCATGCACTTAAAGCAATTCAAGGCACGGACGCTCTGTTACAGATCTTGCAATGCGATGGCGAATTAATTCTTTAACTCATATACATTGGGTTAAAAAAAAAATAACTATACATTAGGGATCTCATCAGGTTGCCACTAACACTTGCTTGTCAGTTGAGTCACTTTGTGTGGTTCTTTTTTAGTATGATGTTATAGAAAATGTGTCTTTATACCCCATGTGTTTAAAAATAGTCTACAAACAATCACACGTGTTGATGAAATAGTTTATAGTTGGTCACATAGTTAATTCACTGTAAGGGCTTTAATGTATGCTGTTTCTGATAATGTATATATAGTGTGTTTCTATACGTGCACCGTCTGTCCATGCAGAGGAGGATGCTGTTAAACTGGATGGTTTGGTGCAGAGTTGCCAAGTGAAAGTGAAAGAGTTCCATGCTATCAGGCTGAGATTATAGGCAGACTTCCAAAGTTTAGGTTACAGGGGATTTCCAAGCCAGGAATAAAGGTTTCCAGGAAAAGGATTGGTTTGGGGAAAGCAGTCTTTTGTTGCCCATGGATTGCACCTTGCGAGCTCAGCCTTGAGGATGGTGGTTGTATACACTACCGTTTAAAAATGTGAACATTTGACGTCGCTTATCATGTAACAGATTGGCAAAAGGGTTTTTTTTAATGATCAATTAGCCTTTTAAACTTTAAACTTGGATTAGCGAGCACAACGTGCCGTTGGAACGCAGGAGTGATGGGAGTGATAAAAGGCCTCTGTGCCCGTTGAAGATATTCCATTAAAAATCTACGAAACGTTAATAACAATAACAACGTTCACACTGTATTTTTGATCCATCTCGTGTTATTTTAACGGGCAAAATTAGCTTTTCATTCTAAAACAAGGACACTTCTAAGTGACCCCTAACTTTTGAACATTAGTATAGATGGATCAAAATAGTCACAATCCAGTAATGCTTTTCAAACTTGAAACCTGAATTTGTTTTATTTGATGAGGTCTATGTCTCATTTGGGACTGTATAAAAGCCCACAAGCTCAAAATACCCCCACAAAAGTACCGTATTTGCTCGATTATAAGACAAGGTTTTTGAAAAAATGCTCTGAAAAATACCCCTTGTCTTAGATTCTAGATCGTCTTCTAATCAGACCTCAAATAGAGGTCTGACTACAAAACTAAGATCCAGATCCCCCGCAGCACTGCAGGGGCCTGGATCCTCCTCTCTGACAGCCTCTGCTGCTGCCGGCACTTCCTCTGGGGGCATCTATAACGGAGCGCCGGCATCACATGACCTAATTTTGATCCCCCATAGAAGTGCCGGCAGCAGCGGAGGTTATCTGTGAGCATCCAGTGAACGTTTGCAGGCCAGACAACCTCCGCTGCTGCCGGCAAGCCCCTGCGGAAGTACTGGCCAGCAGCAGCAGAGGTCTGCATCGCACAGACCTCCACCGGCTGCCCCACTAGACACCAGGGAGTCTGAAGCACGGGTCATAAGTAAAGGGATACACTGGTAAGTCGGGGGGTTAAGAGTGGCATGGGGGGTTCAATGGTTTTTTGGAGGGCAGAGTGGCAATAGGGGGTTAAAAGGCATATCAGGAAGGCAGAGGCGCATATAGGGGGTATAAGGCATATCCTGGGGGTGGCAAATAGGGGTTAAAAGGCATATCTGGGCAGAGTGGCTTATTAGGGAGTCAGAGTGGCATATAGGGTATAAAGGCATTTCTGGGGGCAGAGTGGCATATAAGGCATTATCTGGGGGGGGAAAAGATGTGCATAACTGGGGCAAGTGAAAATAAAAGGAAATAAAAAAAAAAAAATCATTTTGCCCTCATTGCTTTTATTAAATATGAATCATGAATTATTATTTACTAGTAAAACTTTCTTCTTAGAGTAGTCTTATATCAGCTTTTTCTTTTTTCCTAAATTAATAGTCACATTTTGGGGGGTCGTCAGGGTTGTCTTATAATCGAGCAAATACGGTATATAGATTTGGAAAGTAGACAGCCCGGGGTATTTCACTAGGAGCGTTTGGACGCTTATCATGCAACCATTTGGTCACCAATCCCTTGCAATTATTTTCCCCCTACCCTCCCTTGTTATTTAGGATTGCTTGTGCAGATTATCTGCAACTGCCGAGAAACCCACCAAATGCATTCAGCTGCATCTCCAGATTACGGAAACACATGCATGCGTAGGTTATTGTATAGTTTACTCTAGATTGTAAGCTCCTTTGAGCAGAGATACCCACCAGATGCATTCAGCTGTATCTCTCGATCGCGGAAATACATGCATGTGTGGGTTATTGTATTGTTTACAAACTCTTTTGAGCAGAATCCTCCTTACCTGTGGTCTCTGTAAGTCAAATTGTTATGTTACATACTACTTGTTATGTCCTGTCTACCCATTGTACAGCGCTACGGAATTTAATGGTGCTATATAAAACAATAAATAATAATAATAATTTAAATCTACAGTGTGGATGACACACTCATTTCCCTGAGCAACGGCACACATATTAGGGAAGGTACACCGAAAATAAAGGGTTAAATGATAATATATGCTATACAAACACAGTTTAGATTAAAAGAGATACATATTCATAAGTATGCTAGGCTTTTGCTTTTCTTGTGCACCTGCTTTTATGGGCCATCATCAGCCCAAAAATGTTTTTTAACTGCACGGATTGTTACATAGTATTATTATTCTTTATATCCTATGTGTATATATATTATATTTATAAATAATCTACAAACACGTGTTGATTAGTTTATATAATTTATAAAAGTGTAGGGTATTTTTTCTTACTCTTTTAAAAATTTTTCTTTGAGATTTATTTTACCGATTTTTTTGCCGTTTTGGGGGCGGGGGGGCAGCTGGCTAGCCTTGGCAAAAGTCTGATCCCCTGCATGACAGCAATGATCAGACGTTTTTTTCATTGTGATCAGCTGGCAATATGGTGGCACATTTTTACAACAGTATATTTTTTATTTTTTTTACTTTTTATGGCATGGTAGCAGGTAAGTAGCATGTGGCTGACGATCACTAGCACTCACTCTCCATGAATCAAGCATCGTGTGGATTGTGAACACGAGGTGTACATTCATAATGGAAGTCTCCCGCGATCATGTCATTGCGCAAAACTTCCGCCCTGGGAGGGCGAATGATGGTTCCCGAGGACTAGGTAGCGATGATCAGAGAAGCATGCATCGCAATTTAATTCATGATGTTCTGAGCTGTCAATATAGAATTAAGGATTTTTTGCTTACAACCCCCACTGTATATGCTTGTTTGTGTGTTTTTATTTGGGGAGTTGGGGTGCTCTGCCAAATAAAGCGAATGTAAATCATACTGTTGACATATCATACTGTTACCCGAACACATTAGTGTAAAAAAAAAAAAAGTCAGAATCGTGTATGCCAAAACCAGTTGAGAACAGGGACTTTTGCCGTTGGATGTTGGTAATAAGATATGGCTGTAAAGTCGGTTGTTTAAGGTTTGTATCCTTCCTTTATTGCTCTTCAGTCAAATTTAAAAGCGATTGTGCTATGACTAATTATAAAGGTGAAATTTCAATATGGCGTGTAAACCATTGACGATCACAAGCTGGAGTCTCAAGTTGTGTGTCATGGCAGTTTATATGTTGGGTATTGCATAGAGTAAGTGGTGAATAATGATTTTACCCTGGTAATGATAAATAAAAAGTTATAATGGACTCTTTGATATTCCTTCATTACTTCGAGCATTTAAAGTGCTTCAATACCACACAATTTTTTTTAACTGTATTATTTGATTTTAGTTAAAAACATGTATTTATTAGAATTCATTTAATTTGAAGTATGGTTGTGTCAAAGCATTGTTGAGTTTGTTGCTACTGATTTGTATATTTGTACTTTTGTGCTGTTTTAAAATGTCAGCTCCAAGCTTCCTTTGTGACAACCAGAGTGCGGAATACAGATATTTCTTCATTCCTTTTTATAGTTCATACCAATAAAGAAATATTAATTATGTAAATGTCATTAGCAAATGTTTGCCAATCTATGCTAATCTACTCTGTGTATTGGGACTACACCTTCAATGAGATACACTTTGGCAAACCACCCAATATTCTTTTTTTAGAGGCATTTGTAGTCCAAAATAAATTTAGATTAACAGGTTGCCCATCCCTAGCCCATTGCAGTGTCAAAGTAGTAATTAAATAGCTTGTCTATATATAAACTGGTTTCATAGAGAAATGGAACAGTGCCTACTACTCATCTACTATATGTATACCATAACTGCCTCTATTGTGTCTTTATGTCTCTCGTCTTTGGGGAGGTCAAACAATCCAAGAAAGGATCCTCACCTAGAAATTGTGCAATGGATTTGTATCAGGATATCCACAAGCCAACATTCAAGATCAGCAGATCATCTGGTTTACTTTCTCCCCTAAGGCACAATTAAGACTGGCGTTTGTCCTGGACTGGCAAAAGATCAACCCAAGCAACTAGCTAAATATTTAGGAAGCACATTGAGCGTTGGGATGCAAACCATTATATAGAATTCTCATTGATTTTAAATGTAGCCGACATTATAGAAATACTTTTCCGCTCTAGATGGTGATTTACCTCTCTTGGGGGCACAATTAAGTAATCTTCCATTAAAATGTATTGCTAATGATGGCAGGGTGACCAGCTAGACAAGTAGGGGAATAACTGCAAGTAGAATGGCCATTATTTCATAAGACATTGGGCAATAATTTAGGTACTTTTTCATGGGAGTTGATTACAAGACATTGTAAAAGTAAACTACTTAGAAATCCTATATAAAGGTGATAGTTGTTCTTTGAAGTACACCTGTTAAAATATATTGAATGTTATCACACGTGTCTGCAAGAACATTCTCTTTGGTCCATTTATTAAAGATCAAGTTCTTGCATGTTGGCGTTAGTATAAGCCACTATAATATGGAATACTGTGGAATAACTTGCATGTTTACCTATTCTACACACTAAACAACAACACAACTCGACATTGTCCCTGCCCTTTACTTTTGTACGTTTTCAGCAGGTCATAGTCTAAATGCGCTTTCCAGTAGTTGCGCAATGCTCCCTTTTTTTATCCTCAGTCCTGAGTGGTAAACTAACTCTTTGTGTCCTGGGGCCTGACACATCCCCTAGTAGGCCAGACCAGTTTTTGTGATATTTAGATTATTACATCACATGATGTCATGGAAAATAACATTCCCATTATTTACTTATATACCGTACTTACCGGCGTATTACACGCACCGGCGTATAACACGCACCCTCGCCGGAACCGGAAGTGCGGGAGACGCGGCTGCAGATCGTGCAGCACAGAAAGTTATCGGCGTATAACAAGCAGGTAGGGTTTAAACTTATTTTTTTAGATATAAAAGTGCGTGTTATACGCCGATAAATACGGTATGTCAAACCAGGTAGAAAGAGTTGCAAAACCAAATATCATTTACTATGTTTATCCAGTATGTGTGGTTGTACATATGTGTAGTTTGCGCACAGAGCCCTTGTAGGCAAAAGTACACAACATACTGCAAGGTGGGTCTGCTTTGCCAACCAGATATCATATATGTGTCTGGCACTTATGGAGTTAAGAAATGCCTCTCATTTACTTTCTCGGAAGCTGTGTCGAGAGTCTAGTGAAACCTAGCTGGTGTTTGGTGTATACGCCGGTGCCATTGGCACACATCCTTGAGGATAGGCTTACATTGAAACACAGGTCAGGGCTCAAGGAGGCTCGGTGGTCTTCAATATTTATGTACTATAACCTTTAAAGAAAATTGTTCCTTCAAGAACTAATTCACAAGAAAAACAGTAATACTTTTGCCTGATTTTACCAGTTATACATCTGTTATAGATTCACTTCTGCTTTTTGTGTGTAGGGTGAGTATAACGTTACAAAATAACAAAAAACCTAACCACAACATCTCTGCAAATTGTAGGGATTTTTCAACTTTTAACCCCTTAAGGACAATGGGCGGCCCCTAAACCCATTAAAAAAATGCATTTTGAGCCCGTACATGTACGGGCTTTGTCATGAAGGGGTTAAAGGGTTCATTTATTTCTCAAAAGTCATGAGATAACTTTGTTGGATGATATAATTACTTAATAGGAAACAAATGAGAACCACGAGAGCTAAGTTCTACCACTCCAAGAATCATACATGAAAATCACTGGTGACATGAGGAGCTGTTGAAGGGCTTGCAATACTTGATAGATCAACTAATTGGTTGTTGAAACCAAGCCTTCACATCCCTCCAGAACTGCGAAGCCACAAATATCAAGAGGCTAGATCTTACGCAGACACCCAAATGTGACCCAAATGGTCAAAATGCTTGAAACTTAAGAAAATGTGTTTGTAATGTTAAACAGTGCTAATAAAATACATAACTTTAATGGCTATCTGTCACGTTGTGACACTATCAATTGCTTTTAGAGATATACAGACCTTGGTAAAGCCTTGTTTCTTGCAACCCATAAAACTAATACATACCTCTTGCAACATCTGAAATTATGGAAGTATATCTTGCGCTGCTTCAAGGAAAAAAACACTAACAAGCTCTGCCCCAACCTCAACATGTGTTACCTGTTTCTGTAGAGTTGAGTACACCTGGGCACTCATGCAGCTGAGTTCATGCTACGCTGTTTGTATGAGTGCTGAGGAGTACCTTCAAAGAAAAATGTGAAGGAGGCACAGGTTGGACCTCTCTGGTGGCTTAGCAGGGCTTTTGGCTACCTCTGATTCTCATCATAGAACAAAATGTTTCCCAATCTCACATGTGCTGCACTTGATTTTAACCCAAAGGCCCGGAATTAGTTATAGTTGTAATATTCCACTGTTTGCTGAGCAGCTGCCTCCTGAGAGCTTCTGCAAGTTCAGTCTCAACTAACAGGAAACTAGGTGTCTAATCTGTGGTGGGTATTTCAAATCACAGAATAATTCAGAGCTTTTGTTATATTCAGTCTCTGCTCGTTACCCAACGTAGCCTTCCAGACGTTATAGTCAGTCTCCTAGGACTACCACTATGAACACCATCTCTGTTCCCTAGCCGGCTGCCCTTGCAGTTTAGTATAAGAGTTTTCACCCTGGAGTTAAGATGGCTGTGAAACTTATAAATTGCACCAAAGAGGAACAGCGTTCTGTCATACAGTTTCTGTGGGCAGAAGGTGTTCTGGGAGCACAAATACATCTTTGCATGTGTGCTCAGTATGGGAATAAAGTTCTCTCTCCTAGAGTCGTTTATGAGTGGATTGAAAA
Organism: Spea multiplicata; assembly: GCA_009364415.1. NCBI lineage: Eukaryota > Metazoa > Chordata > Amphibia > Anura > Pelobatidae > Spea > Spea multiplicata. Next base: position 46,658 of record VKOC01019988.1, on the reverse strand, counting down.
GTTTGAAAATGGCCGTCCTGGTGTGACGGATGCAGAGGGCTCCGGACGTCCAGCTACAGCCACGGCCACGAGGAATGAAGAAAGAAACCTGGAACTGATTTGTGAGAACAGAAGAATACCAATTGTAGAGGGGGGATCTATCTATCTACGGTGAAGGAAAAAAATATTTGATCCCCTGCTGATTTTGTACGTTTGCCTACTGACAAAGACATGATCAGTCTATAATAAAGGTTTATTTGAGCAGTGAGAGACAGAGCAGCAACAAAAAATCCAGAATAATGCATTTCAAATAAGTTATAAATTGATATGCATTTTACTCAGTGAAATAAGTGTTTGGCCTCTTTGCAAAACATGACTTAGTACTTGGTAGTAAAACCCTTGTTGGAAATCACAGAGGTCAGATATGTCTTGTAGTTGGCCACCAGGTTTGCACACATCTTGGAGGGATTTTGTCTCACTCCTCTTTGCAGATCCCCTCCAAGTCATTAGGTTTTCGAAGCTGACGTTTGGAACCCGAACCTTCAGCCTCCTCCACAGATTTTCTATGGGATTAAGGTGTGGAGACTGGCTAGGTCACTCCAGGACATTAATGTGCTTCTTCTCGAGCCACTCCTTTGTTGTCTTGGCCATATGTTTTGGGTCATTGTCAGATGGAATACCCATCCACGACCCATTTTCAATGCCCCGGCTGAGGGAAGGAGTTGACGGTACATGGCCTATCCAGCGTCCCTTTAATTCAGTGAAGTTGTCCTGGCCCCTTAGCATAATGTTTCCACCTCCATGCTTGAAGTTGGGGATGGTGTTCTTAGGCAGCATTCCACACGGCGAGTTGAGTTGATGCCAAATAGCTTGATTTTGGTCTCATCTGAATACAACACTTTCATCCAGTTCTCCTCTGAATCATTCAGATGTTCATTGGCAAACTTAAGATGGGCTATACTTGTGCTTTTTGAGCAGGGGGACCTTGTAGGCGCTGCAGGATTTCAGTCCTTCACAGCGTTGTGTGTTGCCAATTGCTTTCGTGGTGACTGTGGTCCCAGCTGCCTTGAGATCATTGACAAGATCCTCCCGTGTAGTTCTGGGCTGATTCCTCACTGGTCTCATGATCACTGAAACTCCACGAGGTGAGATCTTGCATGGAGCCCCAGACTGAGGGAGATTGACAGTTATTTTGTGTTTTCTTTCCATTTGCAAATAATCGCACCAACTGTTATCACGTTCTCACCAAGCTGCTTGGCGGTGGTCTTGTAGCCTATCCCAGCCTTGTGTAGGTCTACAATCTGGTCCCTGACATCCTTGGACAGCTCTTTGGTCTTGGCCATGGTGGAGAGTTTGGAATCTGATTGAGTGCTCCTAATCTCAGCTCGTTACCTGTATAAAAGACACCTGGGAGACAGACATCCTGCTGATAGGGGATCAAATACTTATTATAAAATGCAAATCAATTTAAAATTTATTTGAAGTGAATTATTCTGGATTTTTTTTGTTAATCCCATTAAAGTTACTGATCATGTCTTTGTCATTGGGCAAACGTACAAAATCAGCAGGGGATCTATGTGTATATATATCAACTTAATTCTCAGGAGTCTAATAATATATATATTCACTGAACTGAAACTTAGATGTTAAAGGAATTAGCAAAATGACTATGTTTCCTCTTGTCTGTGGGTTTTTTTAATCTTAATTTATGGATCCCACCATAAGTGGAAACACGTGTTCAGAAGCCTCTATGTTCATATCCTATGTGTCGATGCAGTCTTGTTTAAGGGGGTCTATTCTTTACTTATTTAAGGAGCAATATTTTGTTGCCAAATTAAGTAAAAGAGAAGAAATGCCAGGTCAAATCCTCATTGGCATACATGTGTTACTACTTTACTTTTGAACTTAATGTGGTAATATGGGTACATGGAAGCTTAAAGAGACAGTTTTGGTCTGAAAATAGTAGCTTTGTTTTTTTTTAATGAATTTTGGAATGAATTTTGTATGGACTCAAAAGCATTTTACAGCCTGCAAATTGATGAATGCATTCTGATGTTATAACTGATGTTATAAAATGTGACTCCTGTAAACGGGAATAGCATCCACATGTGTTCTAGAAAACCATCAGTATTCAGATATCATACATGTGATTGGCATACATAGGATCTCCTGGGTCGCGGGAGACAGGTCTTGACACAACCGCTCCCAGCCCATTTGTCCTTTAAATGGGGGTGTTTCCTGATGACATCAGCGGGAACTCCCTGGACATCATCGGCAACTCCCACTGATGTCAGTGGGCAGTCCTGGCCGCGTCCCGCAAGGGAAGACTCTGGGTAGCTGGAGTGAAGGAGTTCCCAGGTACGTGATTGGCTGTTGTTACTCCCATTCATTTAAACGGGAGCTGAACTTGAGGGAAAGGCAGTGCTACTGAGCATGTGCAAGAAGTGGAAAGGGGTTAATAACAGAAATCGTCGTTTCTAATGTACCAGCACCAGTCTGCATACAGGAGAATTCATTGAGTCCTTTTTGATTGATATACAACAAACATTGTAATGATTTAACTCTAATGCACTATAATAATGATTTTTCAGAGAGTAAAGGTGTGTCATTTTGCAACTCGTGTTTTCTTTATGCATTTTCAGGTGAAAATATGTCAGTCATGGATTCAACATTTATGAATTTATTAATAAGTGAGCTTGATATAAAAGGTGAGATTTATACATTGGTAAATTTATTAAATATATAATGCTACTATGGAAGTACTTCACTTGACCATTGTACTTTTATTTTGATTAGACATTGAAAGGTTTGTTGACTCTGTTTGCGATCTTGAAGATAAAAATAACAACAGCTTGAATGAAGACTATGAAGAATACGACAAGTTTGGTAAGCCAGTTTATATGTAACTTTGCTTGACAAACTATGTAAGGTTGCACAGCTTTCAGGACCTCAGAGGTCACGTATTCAGATGGAATAAAGACTTGGAAGTTGGGAATCTTAACTACACACAGAATGAATGAACAGAGACAGTGGTGTATAAGATTAACATAGTGATGCTCCTTAGGAAGTATGGATCAATAATTGAGACAATGACATGGGATAAGTGGAGGTATTAAAACAGCAAACAGATGAAGGTTCTTAGTGTGGCATAAAACTATAACATTAATTTAAATCTTATCCAGGCATTGGAGATGTTGATATAATCGTTTCAATTCCCATGTGTTAATTAAATTGTCCTTTAATAACCCAGGTCACCTAGTCATACTTGGGAACTTTTAGGCTTCAGCTACCCGGAGCCTCCCTGCTGACGCCAGTGGGCATTTCTGTTGATGTCAGTGGACGTTCCCGCTGATGTCACGGGACACACCTTCATTTAAAGGTCAGAACCCCGCTCCTGCGGAGGATTTGAATACAACTGGAGAAGCAGCGATTCTCCCATAGTCTTCAGGCAAGACCTGGAGAGTTCCAAAGGATGCTGATTGTGTATCCAACTGTTGATAAATGTTGGGTAGCCTGTATTTGCCTACTCAGCTTGGAGTGTTCACTGTTAATCTACGCTCATGTTGTTTCTCAGCCACTAGTGGCCACCTTTGTCACTCTGGAGCACTCAGACATAATCATCATGTTCAGCTGCACCTTGTTACCCGTTCAAGCCTGCCTATATAAACCTCCCCAGCCCTTCAGGGCATTTGCATTGAAGTTAGTGGACCATTTTATTCTGGCCCTGTACCTGATCCTGACTTGCTATTGGCTTCCTGTGTACCTGATCCTAACTGGTTCCTGGGCTCCTAAGCTGAGCGCCCCATCCAGAGGGCTTCCTGCCGTGTGCCCCATCCAGAGGTCTTCCTGCAGTGCGCCCCATCCAGTGGGCTTCCTGCCTTCAAGCCCTGCAAGTGGGCTTCCTGCCATCTGCCCTGCCATCGGGGTTCCAACCAAGAGACTTACCACCTGTATTTGTTTCTAATACCATCATCTGCAATACAGATCATATCACCTGTGGTTTATTTCTTTGTGCCTGTCTATAATATCCCTCTATTCATCATGCATCATAGGGGTACAGACAGAACTCCTTGTATCCCCTGCACCTTGGCTCCTACCAAACCTGTTTACCCGGTTTGTGACAGATATAGAGTGTTTGTGGTGGTTAAGTCTTTTGTGCAGGGATTACTGGGCCTCACCTATCTAATTTATGTTCAGGAATTTCCTGAATTGCTTGAGCTATACCAAATAAGTACACAACAACATGGACAAATGTGTTTCTCGGGCATAGAAGGTTACTCACTTTCATCCACTGCACTTTCAATGTATCCGTATCTAAACCACATTATTTCTCCTTTTTGGTGTTATAGCTGGAATTGTGCAATATATAGTTCATGATGAAGCAGACAACCAACTCAAAGACATCCTGGGTAAGTTTGTCTTTGTAAGAAACATGTACGGTTTCTAAGCACATGCAAGCCAGATACTATTTTTTACCCTCCAGGATAAAATATAAGCTGACCCTAGCCTTACTGCACGCACTACCCCTTAGTTCTCATCTCTAAATATTCTCCTACTCACCCTCTTTCTTTACTTTGTACTGTCAGACCGTTTAAACACTCACTAACAACAATCATGTTCAAAAAAAGCAATCTATCCTCTTAAAGGGAATATCACGCCATTTTGTGTTCTGTCAAGATTATTGTCTTTCTCTTGTAAAAAGTTTTATTTTTTTAGTTATGATTTTTTCAGGCAACTGCCTATGAGCCATTTTTATGTATTTCTGTCTCTGTTACCTTAGCCCAATCTACCAGATGCACACACTGACTCCTTATCATACGGCGTTGTAGTAAACAATAGAATGGACATAAGCACAAGTATTGCTTGAGTCACCAGAAATATCACATGACTGACAACAATGGTTCCCTGTGTGCAGATAAAGGAAGCTCTTCACATGAAGTAACTAGGCACCCTTATAATAACCAAATTTACAGGCAAAATATCCTGCTGTTAATAACAACAATTCAAGAGTACCATACGAAGTAGGTATTTGTGCTTATAACCTGGCTAGGAGAGTGGGAGTTATTAATCCCTTAACAATGGGAGACATAATATTCATACCTGGGAACTCTCTGGGTTTGACCTATTCCAGTTCTCCAGGTCAACACCTGAATCCTCCAGGTCGCGGGAGCAGGGTCTTGACACGCCACACTCCCTTCCCATTTCCGCTTTAGATGGGGGTGTTTCCTTCAATGTCAGCAGCAAAGCCCACTGATATCAGCAGGAACACCCCCGATGTCAGTGGGAACGCCCACTGACGTCAGTGGGCAGTGCTGGCCGCACCCCACAAGGGTATTCCCCAGGTAGCTGGAACCCAGAGTTTCCTAGGTATGATAATATTATGTCCCTACAAAACAAGTACTAAATGTCAGTTGACGTAATATTATGTCCTCTGTTATTTTGCATCAACTGTAGGATCTTCTTGTCAATGCCTAATAACAACCTGGTCTACTCCTGTGAGGAGATGCTGGCTGCTTAATTGCAGATGTACAAATAATACTTATTTTCCGTTGAGACGTTTATTTTACTGGTTCAACTAAAAAAAAAGCAATAATAGCCTATAACACAGAGAGGCCCTGACCACAAGACCAGGCCAGCTTATAGAGTGGTAATTACATTACATATTCTCCCTAGACTCCAAAGCATATGCCGAAAATAAGAGAAAAATAAAACATGTTAGCTTCCCCTTAACATTTTACAAGAAACTGTAAAAAACATAAGTCAACAGACCATGAAACCCCAAACTGAACCAACCGCCTCTAAAAACTGATCAAATAGAAATGTTTTTTTTTCTCTTCCTGTTTGTCTTCATACCTGTTAATGAACAAAAACGCTACAGAATGCCAGCTCAGTTGTACAAATTGTATTAGTTTCACTCCTCAAAGACCTCTAATTTACTGAGCTTTCCTACTTCTGATTCTTTGGTGCATTGCCTTTATTTTTACTTACAGACATTAAGTTACTAGGCAAATTAGTAATAATTACCCTCGGTTAATGCTGAGCCAAAATAAAGTTTGTTGACTGAAGTAAAATAAACAGAATGATAGTTAAATGCTTTATTTGTGTTTTCTGTGCACAGCTATACACTAACTAATGCAAAGGAGTAGCCTACCTCTCCTGCTTCATGCTCTGATTGCTAAATCCCAATGAATCTCCTCTCCCTTCTCTCAGTCTCTTCATGGGCTGCTTGTGCGCTTCAGAAATCTTTTTCAAAATCCTGACCCTTACTCTCTTAAAAGATCTTCATATCGGTTCTCCTACTTACATCTCCTCACTCATCTCCAAATACGGTCCTTAGCAGTCTCTCCGCTCACCCGATGATCTCCGTCTCACCTCTCCTCTGACTTCTAGTTCTCATGCACGTTTGCAAGATTGCCCCTGTCTTCTGGAATACCCTCCCCTGGCTTATCCCCCTTTCCTGCTGCCTTCGGTCCTTCAAAAAATTATCCGCATTCCCGCCCCATTCTTGTTTAGCTAACATTTAACCAAGTTGAAAGATTACAGTTCATTTTGTACCGAAGTTACTATTATCTGATTTTAATGAAATATATATTTTTATGTTTTTAAACATGTTACTGTGTAATTAAAAGTTACCATAACCACTAAGTCAGTAATTATCTTGCAAAATTATAACATTATTGTAATAAACCTTAAACCCTGTAGAATATTAAAATTTATTTTGCATACTCCGTGTTTCAAATTACAGACGATCCGGCCAATGAAACTGGTAATAAATTAAGAAAATCATCAGAAAATAGCTGTAGGGGTCGTAGAAAAAGATGTAAGTAATTTTTTTGTTTTATTTTAACATCCAATGATATTGCTAAATGCTAAAGCGTTATCTACACGTACAGTGGGTATATGCACGCTGTCACCGGTAATTAACACATTCAACTTCTCCAAACTACAATAAAAGTTAAAACAAAATATAAAAAAACAAACAAGGGTCCCCTGGACTCGCTACTGTATTAGAAAAAGCAGGGACGAAGATTGCACTCCTTTTCCTCCTTCCCGTGTTTGATGTGGTGGGTGATTAAATACAGCTGGGGATTACATGCCCCCCATTCTGGGTATGGAGGGTTTAATAATATATAAAAAAAAGCGTTAAAGTAGGCATGGATCCCAAGCTGTGCACCACCTCCCCACCTCCCTCCTCTTTTATCAGTAGGATTGAGAATACACGGCCCCTGCATTACGTTCCCTGTTAAATATTGATTATATATAATATATAATATTTATAATATTTCATGTCTGTAAATCAGGGATTAGCAATTTTTTGTTCTGCTTTTTTTATTGGGAAATAAGAAATGATTACAGCTGTAACTCCTTATTTACTAGATTTTGTAATACAGTTCAAGTTCGTTAAGTCTTCTCCTAAATAGAGAACTCTCCATTCTGAACTAGTTACTTTATATTAATTTCTGGTGTGTGTATTTTTTGTTATATTATGAAATGATCTTGATTAATTATAATCTGATTACAGCTGCTTCAATCAAAATCCCGGAGCCAGAACACTTAAAAACTAAACGCAGAAAGTGCGGTGAGTTAAGAAATGTTTAGTAGTGAAAAACTTCTATAAGACCAGAGTTGGCGAAGCACACATTATAACGAAGAAAATGCACATGTATACAAATAACTTGGAGAAAAATAATATGAATGCTTTGGAAGGTCAGCTGTAACTAAATGTACACCTTTAGAGACGAGGCTGACACGTTAATTCACAAATTCATAATTAATATTAAATAACTCATTATTAGTGGTGGCTGAGTTGACCAGTTGTGTAGCCGAGCCAGGCCTTAGGTCGTAGTGTTGCATGGGAGCTGAGGCAGACTCGCGCACAGCATAGAAATCATAAAGTATGTGCAAAATGCTAAATGATAGGAGGAGTTTGAGTTAAGTTGTGGATCACACTCCATTCTTGATGAATTGGGCCAAACCAGAGGATTGGGCCTGAGCCTAATTTAAGATTGAACCAACTCCAGTTCTTTCAGCAGTACCCATTGTGACCATGCATGACTATGTTGTTTCATTGAACATATTCTTTTCCATAGATTTTGATTATAATTAATGAAAAGTGTTTGTCTCTGAACAGATATCCCAGTGCTTAATGGAAACCACATTTTTACAAATTCAGGAAGTGCTCATTTAAAAAACCTGCACAACTTTTTCCCAAATTCAATGGAACCTGCAACATCACTTCTAATGTCAGGTACAAGTATAACCATGCTGTATTTGAGAATGGATGGTGGAGAGTGACTGGGATATAAGAAGCTCTTCAGTTTGTGTGTTTCTGCGATTAGCCTATGTACTAAACTAGTATTATTATATTACTTATTACTGTCTATTGGCAAAGAGCCCATGACAAATCTCCTGCAGCCTTGGAGGTTATGAACCAAATTTGACAGGCTTCCATTGTTCCTTATCTAGATTATGTTTTCCAGGATCGCAGGCTAAGCTTCCTCTTTTTGGATGTAATTCTTTTCTATGGCCACTAGGGGTGTGATGTACTTCTCTAGGCTTTCTGTGATTTCGTTCTGCTCATATAACTCCATGGCTACTTTCTAAAGTGAGCTGTGTTGTTCCCTTTTGTTAAAGATAGGCAAATGGCACAACAAAACGTTGTATGTGAGCCAGAGAGTTGAATCGACCCCCCCTTGTATAATCAGACACTCGCACATCTTGAAAGGTAGCTGTGGTTTTGAGCTTGTGTTCCATCTTTGTAGTCCTGCTCCATTGTATTTTTAAAGAGGTTTTGTCACTAATGGGTCATATATTAGGAAACGGTGGATGGCAGAGTTAGTTTTATATCCGCTAATATTTCCCTTGCTTTCAGATTTTATTCATTATAGATAGAGGATACCACCACTGGTGTTGAGGCACCCATTAGCCCTTCCACTTATTGTGAATCCACTTCTTGTATAAAATTGTGGCTTTTGTGTGTAGTTTTTTGTCAGCATTATTTGCTCCAGTGCGAAGAAATGTATTTTACTCTTCTTCCCAACAGCACCTTTCATTGCATATGAAAAATGCCCGACAGTTGATTCCAGGCCTCTTCAAGTCTCTTCAACATTTTTGCCACAGCAAATTTTCAGTCTGCTGATACATCCTGGAACAAATCTTTTCATCTGTGCAGGTTGGTGAAACTGTATGTTCTTGAGATGGTGGATGGACCTTGTTTCACTATTTAAACGTAGAAATTTATAAGAGATGTATAGTCACTTATGTAGAGCAACATGAAAACGCAGATTATTAATTAACACAATTGCCGTCTTTTCTATTAACAGAAGTTGGCGGGCATTTGTTTGCAGAGCTCTCTTAAGGTCCTGCCACAGCATTTTATTTGAGTTGCGGTCTGGACTTTGACTGGGCCATTGCAACACCTTGATTCTTTTCTTTTTCAGCCATTATGTTGTATTTTTGCTGGTGTGCTTTGGATCATTGTCCTGTTGCATGACCCGATTTCAGCCAAGCGTTAGCTGTCGGACAGGTGGCTTCACATTTGACTCTTAAATACTTTGGCATAATCGTTCATGGTCGACTCAATGTCTGCAAGGTTCCCGGTTTCTGTGGCTGCAAAACAAGTCCACATCATCAGCCCCCCAATGCTTGATTGTATGAATTGGTATGAAGTGTTTGTGCTGATATGGTTTGGTTTTGCCAAATGTGGCCCTGTGCATTGTAGCCAAACATCTCCACTTTGGTCCTGGTCATTTTACTGAACTTATTATGAATAAAACTGTTGTATATGTAACCTGAATCTGTATTTGGCGCTAACACCCATCGCATCAATTGTTACAATTGCTCAAACAGCTCCAAACAATCTATTTTCACCCCCCTCCCCGATTTATTTATTATTCACTCTGTCTCTATAAGTCCGACACTTTACCAACACCACTCCTGGCGCTGATCTATACGCGTTATCTCACGGTCTAAAATGTCACGTGTTGTTCTTCATCTGAGGATGTATCTATAAAAATCCCCAGCTTAACAGTGCATTATGTATAGTTAACGCATCTTGTTTTTCATTAAAAATGTGCCTGGCTTGGTCTCCCATAACCTTCTGTAATTTGTAACATAACCATGCAGTTGAATGTGACATTTTCCAATTCAACAACAGACTCACACTCACTAAACACTCCAACTTTCTTTTGTGTTAGAAGTTTCTGAAAACTCACTGAGTAAAAGTATCCCAGGGTTTCCAGACGGGATTTCTTCCTCCAACCCTTTTTCCCCTGGAACTACAGACCTTCCAAATTTGCCAGAGGAGGCTTCAATGAAGCAAAGCCAAGCCATCGGTAAGTAGTTCACTTAATGGACCACCATTTTCTGATGTAATACAGTAAGTGTAAATGGAATATCTAATACAACAAATTAGCATTTCACTACCTGTTTGTCATGTGATGTCCTTTCTATATAAATTATTTGTTAATTACTGGTCACAGATAAAAGCAGGAATACAGTAGCAGAAAAAAATGTCACACTTGGCAATCACATTATGGTAAAGAAGTAACACAGTAATTTAGGTTGAAAAAAAGTCCATCAACTAGCTCTTGAAACCAAAAAAACCCAAATTATTCTATTTTTTTTAAATGTTGCCACTTAGGGGAAAACAAAATTCCTTCTTGACTCCAAAAGGCAATAACATTTCATATTTGATCAAGTAGCTCTAAAATATTAATGTTTATTCTATCATTTATAGCCCTGTACTGCTTTTCTTAAAAAAGGCCGTCTTTGATGGCATCCATTGTATTTGACAGCACCACCCCTATTGGCAGTGAATTCCATACCTTATTGCCCTTACTGTAATGTTTTTGTATTCAGGTTTTCTAGTCTGTCTTTGTTGTTTTACTGTGGAAGGCATCGGAGGAGGTTCTGGTAATTTACGTGTTTGGTAGTTCTTGCTGTACCTTGGTGTGAGGAGTTTATCTCACCTTTGTGCTTCCTGGGAAATGGACGGAAGGAAACCCCTAATATGTGTTAGTAACACTTGAGTCTAGAAATGAGGCAGGGGCTTGTGAGGTCCTCATCTGAGAAGGATCATGGTAGCCTTCATAGTGCGTATGTAATATTCCAACATTAAATGTATTATATCACTACCACTCACGCTTTAGATTCACAATAATATAAATTCAAGACTATAACCGTTTTGATGGATTTGTTTGTCTTTTCTCAGAGACGGGGTCATTGAGCCCGCAGCCACAGATGACTTCAGAACTCTTGCGGAAAAGGAATGACAGTGGTGAGCATGAGTTTCTCTACATAATCTCAGAAAACAAGGCACGCTTTAATCACCAATGACTATATTAATACTATTTAGTAATTTTAGTAAGTTATGCCCTCTGTCTCATGAACCCTCTCCCCTCTACAAAGTAAGATTTTGTATGACGCCAACATGGTTATATAAAACTACTTATCTACTTACTGGATCCATAAAGAATAGTCTGTATGTGGATAAATATCAGAAGAGTATGAACATGATTTGTTATATGATTTATTCCCAGACATAGATCTTATAGGAGATAGTTATGTATATATTCACCATGAACATACAGCATATAATATGTAATGTGGATATTTTTTATATAATGTTGGCCATCACATGCCCTGGAGCTTTTGCCGATAGTAACAATGGTGATTCCTTACAGCTATTTTTGAATTACTAGCCCCTGGGGCATTGGCTGTTATTCCCATAGTTATTGCCCTGCTGAGGATCTTGGGATTTATAGATCACCATGAACAAGAAAGCTATTAAACAGCCCAACATAGTATTATCCAACTGGGCAAATAACAGGCTTCAGTTACTAACTAAACATATTTATCTTTTCCGTAATTATTACGTTTTATGTTTTAGTTAAGTTATCTTTTCTTCCCAGGACACGTCAGCCTTTTTAAAGACAGGTTGAAGGAACAATACATGCTCTGTTTTTCTTTCGAGCCGCTCTACATGGACGTAAATCTTCTTAGTAGTAAGATTGACACCAAGACGGGAAAAATGACCAGCAAAGCAACTGAGAAGGAACTAGTCATATATGATATGGCTGAACAAGAAAAAGAGACGATTAAACTGTCAAACCTTTTTGATGACAAAGAACGAAAAGAAATGGAGACCAAAATCATTGCAGTAGTTGGGCAGTCTGGGGTGGGAAAGAGTGTTCTTGTCAAGAAGATTTGTCAGAGATGGTCCGCCGGGGAGTTCCCGCATTTCACTCTTGTGTTTCATTTTGAGTGCAGTAAACTTAATATTTGTGAAAAGCAATACAATCTGAAAGAGCTGCTTTTTGAACTATCAACCTGTCCACACGAAGGAAACATAGAAATCTACCAGTACATCCTAAGACATCCGGAAAAAGTCTTACTGATTTTCGATGGCTTTGATGAATTCCAAGACTCTGAATGTTTTGTACTGAACACTTGCTGTGCTTCTTCCACTAAAAAACACAGTGCAAAAGAGCTATTTTTTGGTCTTTTTCAGAAAAAGCTGCTCAGGGGATGTACCGTTCTAATAACTGCAAGACGAAGAGAGAAATTCAATCAGCACTTGGCTAAAGTTGATCAAATTATTGAACTGTTGGGCTTTTCTTTGCAGCAAATAGAATGCTATATAAGTGAATATTTTAAGATGTCGGACGCTGCTGCCGTATTGAAGTTCATAAAGAAATTCAAATATCTCTTTAGCTACTGCTATATACCATTTATGTGCAGACTTGTTTGCTTGTTTGCCGAGGAAAACTTTAAGTCTTGGGACTCGGAATTAAATTTGTCTCTAGCCATCTTCTTTTCAAACGTACTTAAGAAAACAAGATTGGCTTCATCAAATAACAAATATTCCACAGTAGATCCAGATTCAGCTGCCGTGGACTCCCACTCACACTCCCCTCACATTTCTTTGGATTTTTTGCCATCTAATGCTATGATTCAGCACTTTCGAACCGCCCAGAGTTTAATTCAATTAAAAAAAGGCAAGAATTTTGTAAAATACGCGTCTCTAGATTCTAAAAAGAAACGTAATCAGGAAATATGCCCAGATTTGGTACGTAGATTCTTGGTTGGCCTTTTGTTTCGTCAGCCTTTAACCTGTGGAAAAGGCTTGCACAATGTTATTGCCAGGAAACAAAGGAAAATGTGTAACTATTTAAGAACCGTGTCGCTGGCCGAGCTCTGCCCGCAGAGAATACTAGAACTTTGTCATTGTGTTTATGAAAGTAACGACGTTGGCCTAATCCGGTGCACAGCCCGAAAAGTCCAAGGTGAACTTTCATTTATGGGAACAAGGCTTGTCCCTCCTGATGTTGATGTGTTAAAGCACGTGTTGGGAAAAGCTAAGTCAAAAATATGTCTGGACCTGAGGAAAACGGGAATTGATCTGAACGGATTAAGAGAATTGATGAGATTGAAAAACATTAAATCTTTCAGGTAAGTGACAGACAAATAGAACCAGTCTTTGGATCTTTGGAATTTGTATATGACAAACATAAAGGGGAATAATTATGTGTTGTGGTGATACGAATGAAAAAGAAATTATATGAGATAGCTATTATGAATGGCCATCCCTGCAAGTATCATTTTTGACCCCCCCACCTTTTTGCTTCCTTGCAGAGCATCTCTTAGTGATACTGTTAGACTGATGAAAGTGTTACAAACGGAGAAAAACCATGGCCTCTTACGACTGTGTGTTAAGAAGTTCACAATTGAGCCTTTCAAGGCAGAATCCTTAAAGGATATCACAGACCTTTCAGAGCTTGTGGATCTCCAGGAAGAGGTTTGTAAACGGTAAGCAAACATGGACTTATGTGAATTTTGTCATGTTATACAGAATCTGAAGGTGATGTGCACCCAGGAGATGATGATCATTTGTGGTTTAGCTCTTGTGATCCGCTCATGTAGTGATTTTGACCAACTTGGCTTGGCGATGCTGCTTTCTGGTGGCCTGACACAGCTTGTCCTGGCCTTGCTGATTTTTGGAGTTCTGATTTTTCTCGACCCCGCTACTATCAGGAATCCTGAACAGGCTTGTCAGCTTGACGAAAATAATAGTCCGGATGGGCCAGAACAAGATGCTGTGTCCATCCGGACTATTATTTTCGTCAGTTAGTTGATACTGATTGGTGTAGCTCTATGTCTGTTCCGGGCTTTCTTGACGTGCACTACTCTATTACTCTATAGAAAAAATGTTGAAGATTTTTCCAAGAATGTTTCCAACTTCATCCGAATCAATATTTCAGAATGGTGTTGCTTTCACTGTATTCGTTCATAAACACAGCCAGAATAAATGCATATATAGGGATACTTTTGGTTTGAAAACTGTTCTCTTACACTAGTTTTGTTTTTCCATAGCCATCAAGATTCAACAGATTTAATAACTGAAATCCCTGCTGTCAAATATCTTCATAAAATCACATTTGGGTAGGTTTTGTAATTTATATTTTGAAATGTAATAATTGTATATATGGTTGATGCCTGTGGGAGTGATGAAAGGGTCCCTGAATTAGTCATAAAACCTGCTTCCCCATAAGTCTTTTTTTGTACTTAGTTAATAGTATTTCCTAGAATAGTTACTTTGTAATGGGTGATCTGGAAGTACTATTACAAACACAACAATTCAAGAATAAAACTTTGTTTTTTGGGTTTTTCCCTCTAAGCAATTCAGCATCTTGACTTATAATTTTCCTAGGCTTGGTAGAAGAAATGGACAGGACGGTTTCATGATGCTTGTTGACATTCTTCCAGGGCTTCCCGGGCTTCGGCATTTGGAGTAAGTCAAAGGACCACAACTATCTATATTAACATATTTCTGCAGTTCTTACAATTACACATTTTAAATGCTGTATTGCAGGGCTTGACAAATTTGTTGTGAATCTAGGTGCCGGCTAAAAAAGTTAGGAGCCAGGATTTTTTTTTAAACTAACAGTTGGTCAGGAGTGATCTGATCATCATCAGCCCACTTACTAAACTCACAGAATTTGACCTGGAAGCACCCTGGACTTCCAGGTCAGTGCTGTTTTTTTTTTTTGACTCCCCAAAAGCTTGTGGGGACAAATGTTAACCCCTGCAATGCCACTTATGTGTCATACACAATTGTGGCATTGAAGGGGTTGACGCTGCACTGTCGCTCTCATGGAGCGATTGGGCAGCAGGGGAGGGTTGGGGCTGCTCTCCACACTCATGTGGAGACTGAAGAACCCTCTCCCCCTGTCAGCTGGGATGCAATTGCTGGTCTATAGACCAGCCATTGCAGGGGGGGAGTCTATTTGATGACTGCTGTAGGCTTCCATGCCTACAGGAGTCATCAAAGGGCTTGTGGGGGCTCGTTTGTGCTGTTGCTGGTCTGCCTGGGCTTCCAGGGAGACCACCAGCAGCAGAGCCCCATAAAAAACAGGAATTAACCTCTAAAATGCTGCGATCGCGGCATTGAAGGGGTTAACGCTGCACTGTTGCTCTCATGGAGCGATCAGGCAGAAGGGGGGTGTTGTGTCAGGTCCCCACACCCCCAATCAACACTCAACCCCCTTTCCTGAAGCTGCGTGTGGCAGCTGAAAACGCGATTGCTGGTTTTCCTGCAACCGCGTTTTCAGCCTACAGGATCACTCTGTGGGAGGGATCTCAGGCTCAGGGGGCGGGCTCGGAGTGGCTGCGCTGTCTGCCCAGACTTCTGGGCAGACAGCAGCAGCAGCCCCCCCATGTGGCGACGCGGGGGAAATGTTTTGTGGATGTAACAGGCTGACAAACACCTAGGCGCCAGGACAAAATTCTCTGTCGCCATGGCGACCTGGGATTTGTCGAGCCCTGCTGTATTGTATTAATGAATACCGTACACGATCTTGCTAGTCTTTTGCCAATTGTATTTTCTTCTTTTCTAACATGTAAAGCTTAAACAATTTTAATGAGAACCACATTGGAGATAAAGGAGTAGAGAAATTGGCGGAGAAGTTCCCAAAGATGCAATCACTGCAGACATTAGAGTAAGTTTTTTGGCAATCACTGGTGTGGAATCTATTTGAAATCCTTTTGCATGTTTGATTACTAAAAAAATGAAAACAATTCCCCAAATACTGAGATGAATTAGTAATAACAGTTGGATCTTAGTATAATTTTCATGACAACAGTATAGACCACTGTTTTATGTACGGGCATAACCCAGACCTTTAATATAACTCGTAACGCATGCTGTAATAATGGAAAATGATATATTTGTAATACTCAGATGCACTTTAAACTAATGGTTAATGCGCACAAGAATTTTCGCTTAAGTAGCTTCTATTTTTTATGTATAATAATAATTAAATATATTCTGACACCACTTTTTATTTTTTTTTACGACATTGGACGTAAAATAAAGGCTTCTTTTGCTGACAACAACCTGTAATTTAAACAACTGGTTTAGTTTGTTGTGTCATTATATAAAATCACTTATGTTTTCTATGCAGCTTGTCTCAAAACAACATTACTGATGTAGGAGCAAAAAAATTATCTGCTGCGGCACCGTTGCTGCGCTCGTTACGGACACTTAGGTGAGTATCAGATCAATAATTCATTTATAATTTATTTAAATATAATATTATTTATAATATTTTATTATACTTGGTGTCTTTGATATGGGTATGATCTGGAACATATGTTTTACATGAGAATACCTGAATGGTAGCGATCTGCCTTAATTCTCAGATAACCACCTGAGCGTAAGATGAGGGATATGGGATTTTATGCTTAACTACAGAGCTATGTGTTGGTAACGCTATAATTAATCATAGTTCCTCGTGCAAATTTCCTTTCTGAGAAAGGAGATAAACATTACAATGGTACCTGATATCTTTCCTGTCTTGGTTTGTTGAGTAGGCTAGCCCCGGTTTCTACAGAAAAAATTACAGTGCCAGGAAAATGAAAGAAATTAAGGGGCAAAAGCAGTTTAAAGATACATCTGGGGGGGAAACATTGCGTTATATTTACGACCAGATAACATCCATTGATTTGGCATTGGTTGCAGTATTTGGAGGATTCTTGTGGATCAGTCATGTTTCCACATTATAATGGTGGCTAACCCACAGTTACAGCTGCGTTATGTCCTTGGATCTCACCTTTAACATCTTGTAATGTTGTCTTGTGTGTTTTTGCAGCTTATACAACAATAATGTGGGTGATACTGGAGCTCAGCACCTTGCCAGCATACTCCCTGAAATGGTGTCACTGGAGGAGCTTCAGTAAGTTCCGTACGTCGGCCACAAATCTACGGATTATAAGCATGTTATTTATTTATCAGAATTTCAATTAGAGTTTTATTATAATTTCAATAAAATTATTATTATTTTGAATTTTTATAATTATTTCGTTACAATGTAAGATTTGGGAAAAGTGTGTTAACTTAAACCTCCAGCAGACCCTGAGCTGAGGGCAATCAGGCGTTAATGCAGCGGGGGGGGGTGGTGGGTGGGGGTCTGCGGCCTGCGACCTTCCAGGGCAGAGCAGGAACACGCCGTGTAACAAAACTAACACCTGTTGCGCCGCTCTTATTATGCTTAAGAGTACACACTATATATATATATATATATATATAACATATAGGTAATCTGCTCATTTACTTTAAAAAGGTCACAATTTTGTGAATGTTGCCCTGCTTGGAAAGGTTGCAACACGTCATATGTTACATATTTTGGTTTAATAACATGACAATGATGTTTGTAATCAAAGTAACTCTGTTACAGATTGCAATGCAATAGGATCACAGATGTTGGCGCCCGAAAACTTATAGAAAGTCTTAAAACGTGTCCTAAAATAAAGTGTCTGAGGTATGTACCACGTAACTGGTCTTTATTGTATAGACACTTTAAAATACACAGAATGCACTTGGAGTATTATAGATGCCATGTCATGTCAGAGAAATTATTAATGCCATTTTAGATTTTGGGATTTTCTTGCGTTTGGGGAATGTTTTTTTTTATTCTGTTTTTGTGTCTTTATAGAATGTATAGTACCACCATTCCTCATGCCATTTTACAGCATCTTCAGCAGCAGGATCCCAGGATTAGCTGCCTGTCCATTGGATGAAGGTAAACATTTTCTTTTCCATCTTGCAACTGACATAAGACATAAGATAATCACAGTCATATGTATAGCTCTGGGTACATTTTTCTTAATTTTTCATAAATTTTATATATTTTTTTTTTTGGAGTAAATAAAAAATCTCAGTTGTGATCTACAGATACTAGTAAGTGTAAAGTGTATGTTTTGACTATTCCACAACATGTTTAGACCATTTATATTTTTTATTCAAGCTATATGACTTTGGGACACAGGGTGTTTTCACTAAACTGGGAGTTAGGAAAAGAGTTTAATATCTCTTCTTCTTGACTTCACTCTGTGAACTTTTTTGGCTGCAAAGACCCTTCAAAAAGTGTAGTTAATGCAGGAAAATTAATTTAAAGTCCTCTTGCTGATTTAAGAGTTCAGTATACAGGGCCAGCTTTGGTTTTTGTTGCAGGAGACACTTTCATGAAGCATAGTTTAAGCATGGAGAAGAAGCATACAAGTCATCTGCAATCACCCAGCATAGTGATTATACAGTACCTAGTAATGATTCAAAATTGTTAAATGGCACAGGGGCTTAAAATATGGCAGTCTAGCCATGTATCTCCGTTGGTGCCAACCTGCAATGTAATTCTGCATTTCAGACTTGCAAGTCCTACACAGTAGATTTCTAAAACAATGTTGTAAAGATGTTTTATGTGTAATCAGCATATATTAATACTATGATTATTTCAGGTACAGTGGACCATGAAAGAACAGCTTTGGAGCCAATAACCTTCCTACTTGCTGCGTGATTTTATACTTTTTATACTAATGTCAAATGGAAACATCACGTGCTATCCCTATCACCATTTAAAGGACAATGAAAAAAATGCAGTAAAAGTGCACTAAAAATCAAAACTGTGTACCAACGGGTGGTTACAGGGTACCAGGCCAGTTTTTCTTGCTTATATTTTGCTTCAGCCCAGACTATGGTCCCTAAATGGGTCTAAAATATGTCAGCTTTTGTCCTCTAATGGGTCAGCCTATTTGATCTAACGGATAGATATTTGTATCATACCATGGCATTAATTCATCTAACAGTGCGGGTTACTACTGTGATAAACGTATTTAATATGTGAAAATCAGTATTTATATACTACTGATGTTTGAATTAATTGAATGAATGTGTGATTGTATTATATATATTTTGAAGATTATGGTTTACCAGTTACAAATCATGTACTGAGCACTACTGAGTGGGTTTTGTATTATATTGGGGGGTATTTTTATACTGTCTATTTTTAAAGAACCAGGACACCTGGAGATGGAGCCCTTGTATATTCAGTACTGTGATACATACATTATCAGATAGACTTTTGTGTGTGGTTTTCTCCCCTTTAAGATGCTTTCCTTTTATATTAGTGTTTAATTGGTAGGGGTAATGATATGCATGTTTGTATATATTGTGACACAAAGGCTGGTACAATAGTGGATGGGTGGTATATACGGCCTACTTCGGCTAATTTTGTTTGCACTTATAAATAAAATTGAAGCCCCCGCGAAAGATAAGCACGATGAATAATACACGAGCGTGACGCTTGTAAATTGTGTTACCTGTTCCCAATGTGGTTTGTGCTAATGAAACAATAAAGCCTTTTATTTCGCACACTCCGTTTTGGTGTTGTTGGAGCATCCATAGTGTGGGGTGGCATTTTACCTTTAGGCCAATGTATGTGGAAGCTATATGAACCACCCCTGAGCTGGCACCATAGAAGCTCCTTAACTTACAAAGTAAAACTAAATCTCTGTATAGTATTTACATTTGTTATTTCAAGTATTTTAACTATAGTTCATTTCAGTCATAAATTTACATGTAAACTAATGGTTAATCATACCGTATGAGATGTTGTTCCATACCTATGACATGTTACACTTGGCAAGGCCATGTTATTTGTTGCTGAATTGTTAGATATAGAAGCACAGCATAATTTCTCAGTGAAATTCTAACCAGGTCACAGAGAGACTGTTTACTTTTAGTCCACCAATTTCCTCCCCATCCTCTAAACTCCAAACCAAGGAGTAGGCAGGTGTTCAGGGTTGGAGTTAGACCATAACAAACACTTACATTTATTAATGGGCCAAATTCTGAGTTGAGGACTCGACCAAGTGAATCGAAATGCCCTACAAACATCAGTGTCTTTAGCATGTAATACATCCTCCAACCACTTGGGACTGCTAGTGCATGGGGATATGTATACATAACTAGCTGCTATTAAAAAAATATTACAAAAATTCCCAACTTGTTTTTAAATGTATTTGCAAATATAATTCTATTCACATGCCATAATCAGAGTCCATGTAAAATAATAGTGCAGACAACTGAAATAAAACCAATGAGCAAATTAACATTTTATTAAATAAATGTCTCAATATATTGCTTTCACAGATGAACCTAACACATATATATATTAGCACAAATTCAAATTAAGGTTTTTAGAATAAGCGCTGATGCATGAAATTCACCCTTAAGGATTAACCCCTTATTTCAAAACTGATTCTAGTTTGTGAAAAAATAGATTATCTACAGTAATTCTGGCAAAAATATAGCAAGTGCATGTTTTTTTTTTTTAATTCAAACTATATGACAGAAAACAATTCATAATTGGAAGCAGCATCATTTGATAAATAAATTCCAAGCTGTTTAATTAATTAGCTTTTTTGTAAGGATCATAGTTGTGTCAAGACATTAAGTGCTACAGACTGCATAGTGATTTTAATAATACTGTAATGAATAATATTAAACGCTGAGAAAATGTATATTTTTCTGCCTAACAGTGTGAAATGAAGACGTTTTAAGGCTGCATATTGTTATTGATACTGTAGGTTTGTAGTGATGGTTTCCGAGATAAATGCTAATGATTATTTGTAATGCTCATCTTTCCATTTTGTGTTTTTTTATTTTTTATATTTATGTAGCAGCATGAAAGATGTTTGCTTTTCATAGTATTATCACAGTGCTAAAATGTTTTTTTAACATTCCGAAAAAAAAGGTTATTTATATATCATAGCCACCTATGGCACCCATGCTTATCATATATAATATGCATATTAAATGTAGAATTATCTAGTATCCTAAACAAAAATGTATGATTTTACAATATTCAGTCCCCCCACCTACTTAAAACACATACAACAGCTAAAAATAACACCAAAAAGAGATTTTAAAAAAATGCAAAAATAAAAATAGGTGAGCAAAACATGCATTACAGAATTGTACCCATGCATTTTATATAACAAGCGCAGAGCTAGGAGACGTATAGAATAGTATCACATAGAACATGATTCTGATTACTGATTAATGACAAGATAAAAGTGACGTTAAGCTTGCGAGCCGGGCTCTCTCCACCTAATGTATCGGTTTGTCTTGTCATACCCCTTGAATATATGTATTGTATGAAGCGCTGCGTAACTTGTTGGCGCTTTATAAATAAAAGATAATAATGTTAAACCCACCTTCAAACATATGGTTTAGCAAATAAACCCCTCTAATTGTGAAATCATTTGGACGCAGAGATGAGGCAAAGCCATGAGATCAGATTCTCTAACGTGCTCTCGTTTCCACTTTCATACACACACACATCTTAAACATGTGATGGCTTCTTTTTCCTGTCATGGTTTAACAAAAATGAGTCTGTAAATGTCTAGTAACTCTAGTAACGAGTTGTATGCGATATTCACTACTTTATGTCAAAGGCTCACAGTCACTTCTTTGGCACCTAAATTGTTAACTCCAAATCCAAAGAATTCAGTAGAACGTTCTCTTGGTAACAACAATCCATATGTTAACTCAAAAAAGCCCACAAAAAATATTTTTGGCTGTTATAACTAAAGAAAATTCACATTCATTTTTATAGTTCTCTTTTTGGCATGAGCAAGCGATGCTTATTGCGTAAGGTACACTCAAATTTAGCACATTCTATGAGTTGAACAAACTAACTTTTCCAACCACAAGTTATGGGGGGTTTTTTTTTAGCATAAAAAGCAGGATGTGCGATTTCACATTAATATGTTAACGAATAATACTGGGATAGCAGATTTTTATAAGCAAATGTTTTAGGCATCATTTTACATCTGCCAATAAACAAATGTGATATCTAAAAACATGTCAATAATTGAGGTGTGTGAGCAATAAACACAGCTCTGCTTAATACTGATCATGGAAGCTGAGTAAAGCAATTTTATTGCAAATCCGGATATCCCTTATTTAGGTTATGTGTTTTTTTTTTTTTTAAACAAAGATTAAGATATGGAAAAGGGGAACATTTTTTTTTTCCTACTAAAAAAAAATCATCCCTTTCAAATGGCAGATTAGAGGAATCATTGAAGTCTTTTGGATTCCATGGGAAGACGTGTGTAGCTTGGTATCATTTTGAGATGATCAAAGTGCTCCATTCCTAAATTCCCGGGGTAAAACAGTGCATTGTAATACCCGAGAACTGCAGGACATTTTTAGTAGTTCACCTAAACCACTGAAGCAGCAAAAAATGGCAATACTGTTCACCAAGTGCTGTAATAGCGCAGGAATGGCAATTGTGTAGTGCCCAAGGTGTATCAATACTACATTCAATTGATTTGGTTACTAAATACCATAATATAAAACTCCTTTGTAATCCTAGGGGAGATCTCAAGAGATCTCAAACCTTGCAGACGACTCTGAACATTTACCCCAAAGTCATCAAAGCCGGGCACCAATAGTTCCTTCTACAGATAAGAATCAGAATCCACGTTTTGGGAAAAAAAATATATATTCATTTAATTCACTTCTGTTTTACTAATGTTCCATTTTGTTTCCAGGTTCTAGAATCTCCTACCACACTCCGCTCATGGTCCAGTCTCTTCTTCATATTCTCTCGCATTCCAAAATAGCTTCCAAACCTGATGTCGAGAAATACAATGTTAATAAGAAATAGTCTTCTAATTAGTGGTGTAAGCGTCACAAATCCTTAACTTACTGAAAATCACATATTAATATAACTTTGCTGAAATAGTTTTTTATACCTTAGGGATCTCCTTCGTAACAAGACAATGAAGTCAGGGGTGACCCATAAAATGGTTATTCTATTGTTTTTGTAAATTATTGTTATAATGTCTATTCTTTCTCTTTTTGTGTTTGTATTTTTTAGAGGGAAAAACTTTGTTTCGCTGTCTTCTTACTCTGGGAATCAGAGGCACAGAGATCCGCTCAGAGACCAAAACAGCATCCCTACAGATGCTGGTTATTGCTGACAGAAGGGAATTCAAGCTGTCATACGACAGGCTGTCCCCCAACATCACAGTATGTAGGTAACACAATGTAATCTTACAAATAAATGGGTGGTGGTATACTTAGCGTTTGTATCAGGGCAGTTTTTATACACATGTGGCACCCGCTATACTTGATTAGAAATATTAAAGATTAAAAAAAACCCATTGGAATAATGAACATTTATCACGTTATCGTGACAAAAGTTATGACTTAATGGTTACTAGCTCCAGATGTTAATTTATGTCCAGATGATAATTTAGAAAGTATACCTGATGATCACACAGTACATCGATAGGAAACATCCATCAGGCTCTTATATGAATGGGGCTGGAAGCTACAAAAAGTGTTTATGGCTTCAAATATGGTGCATCACAGCATTGAAACTGAACATGAAAGAGGAGGAAGATGGAAGCAGCACCTGTTGGCACACCGTGTGCCTTAATCTACACAAAAAGTCCTATAGGAAACAGCATAACCACTAGTGGAGAGCGCTCTCAATACAAGGCAACCAATTATTATTATTATTATTATTATTATTAAAGAGTAACAATCAGTAACAACTCAACAAGCAGGTTAAGCATATACTGGTCACACAATAGGCATTAGGGGATACCCCAGTGTAAGTATTTAATCCCCCCACAGCAGGAGATAACGGATGTTATCAGGGCTAAGCCATATAGTAGCCGTATCATAGGGGTTCATGTTCATCATAGGGGATTTGTTCCCATCCTATAGAGTTAGAAAGATATTCTGTGGGAAATTGGACATTTTTGGGTTGGATTTTCCTGGAAGATCAGCCTCGAGTGTCTGTGGTGACTTTGAGCCAATGGCTCTTTTTGACTTCCTTGGGCAGGACTTTTTATTATAAACACATTATAGTGTCGATGTAGAGAGAGCGTGTAATGAAACCACTAAATGTCTGTGAAATGTTTAGAATAACACGTTTCATATTTTCCAAGTGACATCTAACCTCTGTTACATTACATTCCTGGGCTGGCATGGTGAAGGTCAGAGAATCGCCGCACAACCTAAGCCTGAAACATCTGGCCAGTAATGGTGTCACTTATTACAGAGACTTCTAATTCTAATCCAAGCTACCTTCCAGAACAACAGAAATGCACATCAGAGCTGAAACACAATACAAGTATCGGTGGAAGTGTTCAATGGTAAGGTCATTTATACTGTGATAAGCATGGCACTGGTAGGGCATACAGTCTGGAGCTCCAACCAACGAGAAACATATGCAAACGCACTGGCCATCTTCTAGTTGCATCATAGACCATGTGGGTATTAGTGGAACGTAAATGATTAGTTTGCCTATATATTACTCCTGCTGGTGAGAAAAAATCCAGATATAGGCAGAATTCAGGGCCCTATCCTGAAGAAGACAAGATTCTAGGTTGTCCGACCATGACAGGCGATGTGACAGCCATATCATAGAGGATGCCAAAGTAAGTTGGTGATACCTACTATGAGGTGAGGTCTTGGCCACAGGGATTGTGCCTGCATGCCACCTATATTTATTTACATTCAAATATATTTTATCAGTTTGTTGATGGACATCTGTAACACACACAGGCTGTGTTGAACAGCCTATATGAAGTTGCTCACCTGTAGGGTTGTGATCCACATGCCCACTGTGGCCTCCACAGCAGTGCTATCCTGTAGCAGTGTTCCTCCTGTATTCTGTAGGTGTTTTAGAATAGAGGCTGAGGTGTGTGTTGCTGATGGTGAGGTGGTGTACCTGTCCTGCTTGTTTAATGTATCTTAGGTTTGAGGTGCTCACGATCTAAAATCCACAATTGTCATTTGGCAATTAGGGTCAAGTCACAAACTATGCCTTCACATAGTAAGGACCTACACGACTCTAATCACATCACCTAAAGCACACCTCATTGGCCATTAGAAATGTTGGGGGGTTAGCATGCTGGGGGAAACGTCACATAAAAAAGATTTGAAGGAACTACTTGACTCCAAACTTAGTAACCTTCTGCAACGTCAAGTAGAAACATAACTTTGAAAGGGCCACTCTAGCCATCGTACGCACGTTAAGGCACAGGATAGCTGTGTGGCGTCAGTAGAACACAGCTCTCCGCGAACGATATGCTTACCTATACCGTCAGATGCTGCGCTGACTCCACACCTCTGCAGCCTAGTGTGTAATGCATAAGATGTGATTTATTAAAGTAGGACAAAAGTGGTGTTTCAGCCTTGTTTAGCTAAATGCATTTATTCCAGAAAGGAGAGGATAACCCAAGACCTCGACCTTCTAATAGACTGTAAGCCAGTAAGAGCAGGGCGCTCTTATCCTTTTAAGGCGTGAACTTAGTGATGTTATTACCCTATTGTAATAATGCTATGGGATCTGCTGTGGCTCCATAAATACAAGTAATGTGCCAGTGAAACATGGGAAGGTAGTCCAACTTAATCTGGACCGTTGGTAGCTATAATTATCTGTGTAGCTATCTACATGCACAGCCCTTGTGGTTGACATCGTTTGAGATGGAGGAGGGACTGGCACTGGGCTGGGGCCCTGGGCTGGGGCCCTGGGCTGGGGCCCTGGGCTGGGGCCCTGGGCTGGGCAGGTTTTGACGTTACCACCATATAACAAGAAGCCAAATTCAGCAGATTAATGAGAAGGGAGATAACTGTGAACATATGAGCAACACACACCTCTTGTGAGTGACAGCTGTCATGTGACAATGACAGATTGCTTGAGTGACAGCTGTCATGTGACAATGACAGATTGCTTGAGTGACAGCTAATGCCAGTTATGTGGTGTGTGGGCCCGTGTATGATGCTTCACTGGACGGAATCGGGAGCTGACCATACCGTGCCACATCATTAAACTGCGCCATGTGTCGTGTACATGCCTGAGTTTTATTAATTCTGCTGGGGCAATACGTCAGGGCAATTTACTGTACCTCAGCTGGGTTGCGGAGCCCTCCTGCACTGTCCTACGAAGCAGGACGGCCATGCTGTCACCTCAGCCCGCAACACCAACGTTAGCAAGGGGGCCATTTTTGTGCAACCAAAATATATGCTTGTCTTTGCGTAGCAAGACATCCCATGGGGGCAGGGTGTCCCCTCCGTAGCCAGGGGCCTCTCACGTCTCTCCGCCTGTTTATTCCAAGTAGCCGTCTAGCAGTTCGTTTTCGGCCTCGTAAAGCAGCGAGGCGGGATCGGACAGCACCCCCAAGTCCACCAGCGCCTGGTCTATGTCCTCCGGCAGGAAAACGATGCCCACGTTGAGCGCGATGTACTCCATCAGGAAGGCGTAATACAGGATCAGCACGTTGACAAAAAACAACCCCAAGTAAAACATATAGGGCTGTTCATTGAGAGGGGGTCCCGGGGAATTCGGATCCGGGGGGAGCATGCAAGAGCCTCGGACTGCGGGGACCTATACAGGTGTGCATGGATCACACCGCCGCCCACCCGCCCCTGCAGGCTCTGAGCCAGATGCGCAGGGGGGAATTCGGTGAGCTCTGATACTGTCCTACGGTGTGTGATCCTCAACCCGGCCGCTGCCCCCCCCTCCTCCTGCAGTGTTAAAGGAACATGCCAACGATGTGCGCTGCAGTGGGGGGAGCCAGAAAGGGATTCACGCGCTACCGTATACACACAAGGGGGCGGTGACTAAGCGGTAGCATGGCTTGGTGGGAGGAGAGAGGGGACGGACTGAGAAAGAAGGGGGCGGGAAAAAGAAGAGAGGGCGGGATTATTATTATTAGAACCCATCCTGTAATAAAAATATTATTAATCCTATCAGTTACACCTGAGAAAATATCATCCTTTTAATGTCAGTGTGTTATATGATTTGTTGGGTGTGTGTGGGGAGGAAGGCCAGTGTTAATGTATGGTGTTAGTGTGAGTATATAGTGTTAACAGTGTCAGGGGTGTACCTAGGGTTAGTAGTGCATGTGCGAGGGGGGGGGAGTGTGTGTGGTGTTGGGTGAGCAGGTGTTAGTGCGTGTGTGTGAATGTGTGTGGTGTTGGAGTGGCTGGTGTCTAGTGTGTGTGTGAATGGTTGTCTGTGATGTTGAGTGAGCTCGGTGTTAGGTGTTGTGTTGTGTGATGTGTTGAGTGTGTTTGTGTGTGTGTGTGTGGGTGAGCCGGTGTATGCGTGTTTGTGAGTGAAAACTGTGAATGTGTCTGTGGTGTTGGTGATGTGTAGTGTGTGGTGAATGGTGTGTGGTGTTGGGTGGGCTTGGTTGTTGTGTGCGATCAAAATGTGTGATGTGTTGGTGTGCGTGAGCTGGTGTTAGGTGTGTGATGTTGTGTGAATGTGTTGTGCTGTTGGCGGTGAGCTGGTGTAGTGTGTGTGTGAGTTGGGTTGATGTGTGTGTGTGAATGTGTTGTGTGTTGTTGAGCGTGCGTTTAGTGTGTGTGTTTGTGTGTGTGGTGTTGTGTGAGTGGTTTAGTGTGTGTGTGTGATGTTTTGTGTGTGTTGTGTTGGTGTTAGTGGTGGGGAATGTGGTTGGTGTTGTGTGAAGCGGTGTTGTGTGTGTGTGTGTTGGTGTTGGTGTTGTGTGAGTGGGTTGTTAGTGTGTGTGGTGAATGTGTGTGGTGTTGTGAGCTGTCGTTAGTGTGTGTGGCTGGTGTTAGTTTGTGTGTTGTGTGTGAATGGTGTTGGTGTTGTGTGAGCTGGTGTTAGTTGTGTGTGTGAATGGCTGTGGTGTTGCTGTGTCCCTAAGTGCCGAAACTATGTGTTAGGTGTGTGTGAATGTGTGTGGTGTGTGTGAGTAGGTTGTTAGTGTGTGTGTGTGTGTGTGTGAATGTGTGTGGTGTTGTGTGAGCTGGTGTTAGTGTGTGTGGTGGCATAAACACTAGCACTAGGCTCACCCTTTGGGTGACGACGCGTCAGACCTCCCTGAGAGGATTATTATGAGAAGTTACACGGGTCGCCACGTGTTACACAATGACACGGGGACACACAGTAACGTTCACAATCGTTACAGCAAAGATGTTATTCAAATAATGAGTTCCCACCGCTAGGAGCACCATCCAAAACAGCCGCTCCAGCCACGGAAGGAAGCGATCACTACCAGTAACCTAATTTGTCCCGTTTGTCGTCACAATAGTATTAACCGTGTCGTCGCCCGCGCGTCTTGCATGCCGGGAGATGTAGTTGATTCCTTTGTGGCTCTATAGACACTGATGTAAGAAAGACTCCACTTCCCAGCGGTCTCCGCAGTGCTTCGCTCTCTGGCTGAGCTGCTTCTGTTTCCCGTGGAGAAGAGCTCAGGGCTGTACGGAGTGTCATTTTACTCGATGTCGCAGGATGGATTAACTGGGAGCGACAAGTGAAGCGATGTTTGGGAGGTCGAAGAGCTGGGTGAGCGGCTCCGGCCGGCACCCGTCTAGTGTCCACTCATTGGACCGGCTAAAGTAAGTCACGGGGTCACCAAATGGGATATGGGCTCCTGGGCCCCGCACCTCGAACCCTATAAGTTACTTTGGCAGTGGCCCTCCGGTGAGGGTGTCTTTGGTGGGGTTGGCTTGGAAGTGACACAAACCCTGAGCCATGACAGCCCTCTCTTCTCTAAACGTCAGGACTGGCATAGGGGCAGAAAATCCCATTGAATGCTCTGGTATCAGGGAAGGACTGGCATAGGGGCAGAAAATCCCACTTGACTGCTCTGGTATTGAGGAAGGACTGGCATAGGGGCAAATAATTCCCCTTGGCTGCTCTGGTTTTGGGCCAGCACCTGAAGCTTTCTCATTTGTTTCATATAGAATTTGACCACGCATATGAGCCATTTGGCCCATCGTGTCTGCATGTTCTACCTGATGTAAAGACTCAGACCTTAAGTCTTTAGATTCAGGATATACATCAGGGTTTCTAGCATAACAAGCACGTATACCATGGCCGGATCCTTTTATAGGTAAATGTGTTTAGGCTAGAAATAGATAAAAGTCTAGGGAGCCGGGAAGATCCTTCTGCAATCAGCGTTTGACGTACCGGGGGAAGAGATGTATTTTTCCATTAACAAAAAGGGATATAAACACAGCGCCAGGTATAGATTCAGCAGCACCACATACCTGTAGAGCCTCTAGAGTCTCAATAAACAGAGCGTACCCTACTTCTCTGTCTGCTGTATTTTTCCATTGTTGGAAATTGGGCCTATTTTCATCGTTTTACTTTATTATTATTATTATACTTATATTTATAAAGCACCGACAGATTCCGCAGCGCTGTACAAGGTAAACATTTTACAGGTATTTTAGGACAAGCTGAGCTATTCATAGTAGCCAATGCAAAAATAGTAATTACTATTATTATTTTGTTATTGTTTTTATTTTAAACTCAGAAAATAGTGGTTGTATCAAACGACTGATAGGTCTTGTAATCCCTGAGGTTCTGGATACAATATACTGTTATGGCAATGTCACTGGCCTCAAAATAATTGAATATTTTTTACGGAAATAAAAAGTAGTCGGTCGCTCCATGTTATGACCTTCCCAAAGCTTTCCAATACTCCCAGTGGTGTTAAACCCACAGGATAACAAGCTCATTTTTGATATTTTTTTTTTTTAAATCTGGCAAGGGGAAAACTATAAATATCCTTGGTCACGTTCCAAAAAAGAAACAAGATTAGGAACCTTCCAGACCTTGAGAGGTGTCATAGATCAGCATTACTAATAGATATGTGGGTGACAACCTCTTCTCTGTTTACTGACACTCACTTAAGTTAATAATTCATTCGAAATATTATAAGCTCACGAGCAGGGCCCTGAGAAGCCCACCATTCTTGCCAGGAATTGTGTAAAAAGAACCATACGGCTAGCTGGCAGCTCACAGGCCGGGTTCTCAACTCCCAATGTGTCAGTACGATATGTTCTTATTAAGTCTTATTAAGTTTTTAAAGTTAACCCGACTTAAATTAATTAAGTTTTTAAAGTTAACCCGACTTAAATTAACTCTTAATTGGTGATATTCAGTTCATTTCCCACATTTCGGGGGGGGGGGGGTGCACAAGAAACTAGATTTCCCCCAAACTCTACCTTGGTTTGTTGACCTTGGTTTGTCTGTCTCCATAATGAAACATTTTGCTGATCAGGACTGTGGCAACAAACGTATCAACAAAGATTGACTAACAACGAAAAGTCCAGCTCTATAAGTATATTTTACTAGATATAACCAAACTCCGACTAGACCGTGTTTGCTGGGCTGGGTTACCGGGTACGTCCTTTGCTGGGCTGGGTTACCGGTTACGTCCTTTGCTGGCCTGGGTTACCGGTTACGTCCTTTGTGGCCTGGGTTACCGGTGGTACGTCTTTTGCTGGGCTTGGGTTACGGGTACGTCTTTTTGCTGGGTCTGGTTAACCGGGTTACGTCTTTTGCTGGTCTGGGTTACCGAGTACGTCTTTTGCTGGCTGGTGTTACCGGGTACGTCTTTTGCTGGCTGCGAGTTACGGGTACGTCTTTTGCGGCTGGGGTTACCGGGTACGTCTTTTTGCTGGGCTGGTTACCGGGTACGTCCTTTTGCTGGTTCTGGGTTACCGGGACGTCTTTGCGGGCTGGTTACCGGGTACGTTTTTGCTGGGTGGGTTACGGGTACGTCCTTTGCTGGCTGGGTTACCTGGTACGTCCTTTGCTGGGCTGGGTTACCGGTTACGTCCTTTGCTGGCCTGGGTTACCGGGTACGTCTTTTGCTGGTCTGGGTTACCGGGTACGTCTTTTTACAGGTAGGTGACATTTTAATAGGAGCAGGAGAATCATTTAAATATCTTCCACTCTGGGCATATATCCACGTGTGATAAAAATAATTCTTCCGATTTCATATGAGAATTGCTTACATGCTCCTTCAGTACCAGTATAATTAAGTTGCTTACATAAAGTGATGTTTTACATGTTTTGGCCCAAAGGCCGCTTTGTCCTCTTAGTTATGTTTTGTTATTGTCCTTTCCAGGTACATGTATCAAGTCTTAACAAAGAACACCACTGTCACGGATCTTAATCGGAATTTGCTGGTGGAAACCATTCGCTCCATCACAGAGATACTTATCTGGGGAGATCAAAATGACAGTTCTGTGTTTGAGTAAGTGACATCTTTCACGTAACGACAATGACTTATCTGGTTTTAGATCAGTGTAGGTTGCCCAGTGTAACCCACTCACTTAAGTGTCCATCCCTTGGGTCACAACCAACAAGGATTAATATAGGCACTGGTGGTTATATCAAAGCCCTAGCGTTTGCCTATGCAGTTGAGATTACTGGCAAAGAAGCTATGGCTTCCTTCTTAAAGCAGTCAAATATATAGGACCTACATGCTACCTAAGGTTGCTTACCCACTTTTAATAAGAAATTAAACCATACAGATGGACATCTAGAAGTAGCGTGTGTTATAGATCGGATGAGATCATGTGCAAAGATGTTTAACCACCTTAATGACAAAGCCCGTACATTTGTTTTCATTGGGTTTAGGGACCGCCCATTGTCCTTAAGGGGTTAAATTAATACTGTACAAAATAAACATAAATATTGTTCTGATGTTATCTCATTGAAAATGTGTGACTCTTCAAATTTCTTTAACTTGGCCCAAATAAAGGTATCTCCTCTAACTTATGGAATCATCGTAGTTTGCATCACCAATACTCTATCCATTTTCCTCATTGGGTTGGAACAAAAAAGGGGATATTTAAAGTAACGATGCCCAATTGTTATTTTACAGCTTCTTTCTGGAGAAGAACATGTTTGTTTTCTTCTTAAACATTCTGCGCCAAAAGTCTGGTCGTTATGTCTGCGGTCAGCTGCTGCAGACGTTGAACATGCTGTTTGAGAATATTAACCATGAAACGTCTTTATGTAAGTACCCGGTAAATGTGAATACGGTGTATTGCGTGGGTTCTTTGTAATTCCTGAAATACTTTGCTTTACAAAGAGTGACTATGCATTGGGAAGGAGGGTTGCTATGCGTTATTAAGGGCCATCTTATCATTGAACCTTTTAATGTGTCATTCAAGTAGTTTTATGTGTCATAAAAATATTTAAGGAGTCAAATTAACAAGTCAATCTATTTAAACTTCATAAATATGTCTCCTTTATAATTGATTGTTTGTATTACGGTACTATTATTTCTTTTTTTTTTTTGTACACAGATTACTTGCTATCCAATAACCACGTGAACTCTATCATTGTTCACAAGTTTGACTTTTCCGACGAAGAGATAATGGGATACTACATCTGCTTCCTAAAAACTCTCTCAGTCAAACTCAACAATCACACAGTCCACTTCTTTTACAACGAGGTGAGCATTTTCCAATTATTGATAAAAGCACAGTTTTTGCATCCTCTAGCTGCTGAAACATGTCTATGGAAATATATCAAAACATCTTTATTGTGTGTATATATATATATATATATATATGTATAGTATATTCTCATACATTTTTGTATGCTGTGTTATTATCTGATTTATAGAGCACCATCATATTCTGTAGTGTTGTACAAAGGGCAAACACGTAGTGCATCACATAACAATTGAGACTTATGGAAACAGAAGGTTTGGAAGACCCCTCTCAGCTGAGCTTACAATCTAGAAGGAGATGGGGAGTCCCTGGGACACTAGTGTACATAACTTTTCCATAAATATAAAAAATGCCCATTCCCTTTTTTGTTTGGTATAAATGCTCACGAAAGTTTGAAGCATATGCAGTACTTAAAATATGTACTAGAGGGCAGTGGGGACTTGGTGAATCTTTCTTCTGATCTTCAATACCATCTCTAATTTTATTTTAGTTTTTATTCACATTCATTTAGTATACTTGTAACTGTAACTTTATGAATGTTATTTTGTTATGTATTTTGGGCTGATGAATACTGATGAAGGGCTTTCTTCTGTGACTTTATGAATGTTATCAGAAATACTAGAATGATGGAATTTATAAAAAGAGCAAATGACAGTATGTACTATACGTGGGAACTGGGCACAGTCGTTACACTGACTCCCATCAAGTATTTAAAATGTGGTTTGCCCGTAGGGAAACAATAGAACCAGGTATATATATATATATATATATTATATACTATATATGATGTGTTATATATATGCATGTATGTATATATATATATATATATATATATATATATATAATATAATATATATATATGCATGTATATGCGGCTGGGCTTCGTTTCAAACAATGCTACGCGGCTTGGTGCTTTTTTAAAAACTCAGAAGATTTCCCCATCCAGCCCGTGCTCCCATAGCCTGGAAAATTCATAAGAATAATCATGCATCCTTAGCAAATTATATTTACATTAATAGCGTTCACACCAGGCGCATTTTAAATAGTCATAGGTTTAGTTGTTAAAAAGATTTGTACGCACCTGGGTGTATTTAGTGTATAGAAGTGTGTGATGTAGATCTGCTTTATCTCTTCTGTTAAGTCATTTAAAGATAATTTTATTTGAGTTTTAGACAATCCAGGACAGAAAACAAAAGAAATGTCAACGTTTCCTGGTAAAATAAGTATCACAAAAACAGAATTGGTAGATTTGGGGATCTTGTATTTGTAATGCAGCTTAATCTTTACATGTAACTGATACTTTTCTGATTTCCTTGTTACAAAGTTTTGCAACAGATGTTCTATTCTGTATTTAAAATAATTCTGTGCTGATCTTTTCGTTTTAGCACACCAATGATTTTGCTTTGTACACGGAGGCCATTAAATTCTTTAACCACCCCGAGCACATGGTTAGAGTTGCGGTGAGAAACATCACCTTAAATATCTACAAAGGTAAGCAATTGCTGTTTTTAGTATATAGAAAACAAAAAGTCAGCCTGACTGTGGTTGCTAGGTTTTGTGTGTGACTGCGATACATATATTTGTAGGTTCTATTTACATTGGGTGCCTTGTGTGAAGGTAAGAATATATTAGCGAAAGTTGCTCATTTAGAAATGATATTTTTTGTTATATAGGCTGATTTATGTTTTAGCTGAGTGTAAATGGAATAGAATGAGTGTTAAAGGTCCTTGTCTTTGTGAATGCATTTTTGTAGACTATGTAATTGCGCTCATTAATCTGTAGGTGGCGCCAGAGTATTAGGAAACTGCAAAGACACTTAAAAGACAGAACGAAAAACTCTGAAAGGTGTCCGGGAATCAGAATATATTTGCAGTTTTAAATGAGTGTTTAACAAGAGAGGAATCATTTAATGTATACATAATATATATATGTGTGTGTATGTAGTTTGGAATAGCCATGTTATTCTAATAGCCTAGATGGAAATAAATGTATTCCATCATAAAATAGCTTTTTTATTGTACTAACATTCCATTTTAAGGACAATCTTTCGAGAATATTAACCTTCTTATTAAATCAAAAGCAATACTTCTTAAAATGGAATGCCGGTCCAATAAAAAGGGTATTATTTTTTATCACAGTACATATAATATATATATATATATGTTATTAATGCACACTATTATAAAAAAAGAAACCTCAGTTATGTGTATTTGTATCTGCAAATGTTATCTGTAAATGGTCTGCCTGTAATGTTGTATTATAGTTACTCCAAAAAGTCTAAAATATTACTAAGTTGGTATGAAATGGGTGAGGTATAAGTTTATATCATGCCCCTATCCTGAGTATTGTTAAAGCCATGGGGTACTTATATCTAGAGAGATGGTTTTCTTGTCCAAAATATATTGCTAATTCTATACATTTGCCACACGGGGTTTTCACTAAAGAGAGAGTTGTCAGTAAAGTTTGCCGGAAAGTTTTTGGTTTCAACGCCCTTGATTCATTATTCATTATGAAGGTCCAACAATGGCAAGTTTTTTTCCAGGAAGAAAGGCACTGCATAATTCAGTGGGTGAGGAAACGGAAGAAGTCTCCTGATTTAACTATACAGGGCCAGCCAAGCCCCCCTAGCTCAGGAGCTCACTGAGGTTGGACCTTCATAATGTGTAGTGAAGTGAGTTAGCTGGAACCACAACTCTTAGTGTATTAACTCTACATTGTATGTTCATGTTGTGTACCAATAATAAGCTTGTACAGATCATACATATATACCCAGCTTATATATATATGTTACCCCGCTCTTGTAAATACAGTAGAAATATATATATAATTTAACTGCATATACATTTAATTTGCCACTTTTGGGCACTTTTGGGCATTCCTAATGACCAGGTTGTACCTTTTTAGAAGGATGTTTTATCATCCCGGTTTCTATCTTATTAACTTTTGTTTCTTATCATTTCTTCATTGCTGATTCCCATGCGCCCTCACACAGTCTCATGTAAGTTTATTAAACGATTTATTGTTTGTGTGTTTGTCTTGGATATGCAAAGATTCCTTAGCTGGTTGCTTAACCGGTTATAAACCTTCCCTTTGCCAATCTCATTTATATGTAAAATACATATTCCAGTCCAATTTGCACTTATGTGTTTTGTAAGCATTCATATATATATACTTCTAGCGCTCCTATAGAAATCAATGAGAGTAGCTCCAGCCAATCTCACGCATGCAAACGTGCTATTGGCTGCTGCCATTGACTTTAATAGGAGTGCTACTGAGCATGTACGGGAAGTACACCCCAGCATGTAAATAACACTATTTTGGAGCTAGGCTGTTCCATCAATACCGAGTGTTTGAAATGTGCTATCAAACCTCTAATATTAGATGCAGCAGATGGCTTCTTTTGTTTGATCAGCATGGATTGTGTCAAAAGAACAAACATAGGCGGAAAACACTTTGCCACCATATGTAACTTCATAGCAGATTTACCACGTATTGAAAACTATGTGACCAGATGATAAAGGTTTTGATCTATAAAGGGTGTTTTTTTTTTAACTAACTTAGAGCATTAATTAAAAAATATGGGTGTTTTACAGCGTCTGGTATCATATGAGGATGTACCATTTTTATAATCAGAGTTTGAAAGAATGAACATGAAAAGTTCCACAAACAGCTATGCCGCCTGCCTTCTCTAAACATGCTTATTAATTGAGGAAATGTTATAGACTTCGAGATACACAATGAAATGTTAATGTCGATGCTGACCTTACAAGTCCAGGGCGTACGGCTATCGTCTCATCCGTTTAATGAACCCAGTAGTACAAACATTGTATCATATATTATGTAAAGGAGAAGTAATCTTTATGTATCAAGGTTGGTTAGATAAGGGGGGGAATAAGTGCTGCCTGGCAGTACAAATGAATGCAACTTTCCTTGTAACAACATAATCACACTCAACGTCAGGTAACAATATGTAACTGAATCATATAATATCGTTCTTGGAAGAAGTCCAAAGTTCCTTGGAACACTTTCCTGAACAATGCCATTGTAAAGAAGTTTACTCGCATGTCCTCGCCTTGAATGCTATTCATTTCTATGGAGGAAGATCTGAAGCTCCCTTGTTTGCCAAAAGTCGACATTCACCAAATAAAGGTCACGATTGCTTCGGCAAAGGGGAAGATTGCCAGGCCTCGCATTACAGATATAAAATATCTCAATGGCTGAGTTACGAATCACAGCTCTTGATCAGCAAATCAATATTTTAAAAAGCCAATAGAATGACCAGTCTAGGGGACTGTGTCCTGTTATAACCTGGGGCATGTTTGTGACATTATGGATACGCTAGGATACATCCAACCTCTCCAAAATAGTCAATCGTAATTCTGAAAAAAATACCTGTTTGGTATAAAACGTGGAAAACTTAGTGTGAAATTCCATAATAATCTAATATTGCAATGTTGATTTTAAAAATAAAAGTTGCGTTTTTAACAACTCTTCTTTATTATCTTTGTAGTTAACAACCAGCCGATGTTGCACTATATCAGAGATAAGACGGCAGTGCCGTATTTTTCCAATCTTGTTTGGTTTATTGGAATCCACGTCATTGAACTCGACAAGTGTGTTCAGACCGATGAACAGTAAGTGGACCAAGCGTACGCCTTGTTTCACATGCAGATGGTAAAAATGTACATTTGCAAGTAAAAAATGAAAATTCATTATTCTGGTCATTTTTTATGTATACCTCCTATACAGGGTTGTATTGTTTTGCCAGTAAAATTGGATTTACTAATTGATTTCTTTATTACGGGTACACTGGGTAGCGGGATGTGCAGTGCATGGCCATACAGAGTAAGTGATAACATGGAGATATATAAATACATATTTACGACCATTTTCAGAAATTTTGCTATAGGAATTTTCCTTTTTTTGGATTTGATTACACGAAACCCGGCAGATCTAAAAGTTGTATATTCTGGGACGTTCTCTAAGTAATAATAGGAGCATGGGGTTTTATTCATGCCAGTGGATTTATCAATGCTTCTAGTTTTACGCCATTGCCGAATGTTAATGTATGAAAACTGTTATAGGAAACGGGTTTGCTGCCAGTTTGGGAACAGCCTTCCTTTGTGTTGATTTTCTGCGTTATAAACAAGTACTTAATCCTGATGGCCTTAATCCCTTGCGTTCTGAATGATCGTATGACTGCTTCTTAATTGGATTGCATGAATTATTCACAGCTTCTCCGGGGTCAGCAGCCGCCGTAGGAGCCTCCTGATGTACTAATTGAACCTTTGCTTGTTGTGCTTGAGTGATTGGAGTGGTAGCGTAATCCATATTCTGAAGCAATCTATTAAAGTTAATGTAATTTGGCTAAATTAATAGGCCACGCTGTCGAACGGGAAAGGATAGAACGAGAGGATGTGGCACAGCCTCTGGCGCGTGTTTCTTCGTACACTTAATGGAGTAATGTCTTGGGACTTAAACGCCCTCTCCCACAAAACACTCTTTTTTGAACAGGAGACTGGCATGGTTAAAACACCAAGCGACTGAGCTGTCGTTCTCCAACACGTCTAACCCACTGCTTTTAAAATTCCTTTTCCCCGATTGGTCTTTTGTTAAAATTAGAATTTGGATTCTATGTCTATAAAGTCCAAAATGTTTGTTCCCAAGACGCAAGCTATAGTTTAATTCAGTGTAATTAAAAATAAAAAAAAAGACATTTCCCAAGCAAAGTAGCAGCATTTAACCCCTTCCAGACCGGCGTTGGAAAACTGGGTCTTCCCTTGAAGACCGCAGTTTTTTTTTAAATATTTAAATTCCGTGCTCGTAATAAACTATACAGTGTGAAGGACCAGCATGATCATCAGCGGAGAAGGTTGCCATATTCTCCTATGACATTAGAGCCTGATGGCCATTTAATATGCTTAGTATCTCCAAGTCTATCAAAGCTGCTGGATTTAAGGTTAGTGAATAAACCCCCTAATATTTAGATTTTGCACCTTTGGCTGAGGCATAATAGCACAAATGATGCAAAGTAGTCATAGATATTGGGAAAGATACTTAGTTGGAGGCCGTGTGGTTGGTTTCTCTTGTCTCAAGGGCATGCATGAGACTGTATCTATCCAATGTATCTGACCTCAGTTTTTTGAACTGTTCTTCCCATTTCAGACACAAAAACAGAGGAAGCCTGAGCAACTTAGTATCACAGCATCTGGATCACTTGAACTACCTTAATGACATTCTCATCATCAACTGTGAATTTCTCAATGACGTCCTTACTGACCACCTGCTTAACAGACTTTTGCTTCCGCTGTATGTCTACTCGCTAGTGAACCAGCACCAGGTAAAACGCTATTTCAGTAGCGATGAAAGCAATGTGGTATTCCATAGGCACAATAACAAATGCAAATATAAAAAGGTTAATTTAGTTAAAACTCTGAAGGCAGAATAGCAACTTATTGTACAAGGAAAGGATACATAAACTATATATATATATATATATATATATATATATATATATATATTGCTGTATATAAATCTATAAAGAAAGGTCTATTTTCCATGGTAATGCCCCTGAATTTCTCTTAATAGCCATGACCCATAGATCTGTTCTTTATAGAGCATTTATTTTATATATACCTTGTTTGTTTTCGGAAGTATTGTCCGATTTGAACTGTATCTTCCTCTTTCTATTCCCTTAGGCAGCAGACCGACCAAGAATTAGTCCTCAGGTGTCTTTGTACCTTCTATCCCAGGTATGGTTTTTAAAATGAGATGTCACCCTCGAGTAGTACTGTAGAGTTTCTTGACCCTGTATAATTGGACAATTTACTATGTAATATAATTTACCTCTTTTGTGTAAAATACAAAAATCAGTAGAAGGATTGTGTCATCCTAGCCAGCCCTGATATTGTACGTAAACTACGGATGTAAACGTAAATTGGTCACCGGCAAATTGTGAATTCAAGATAAAAATGTGGGTTTTGGTCATATTGAAATTCAGCCAAATCCCT
Organism: Spea multiplicata; assembly: GCA_009364415.1. Taxonomy (NCBI): domain Eukaryota; kingdom Metazoa; phylum Chordata; class Amphibia; order Anura; family Pelobatidae; genus Spea; species Spea multiplicata. Next base: position 7,070 of record VKOC01019988.1, on the reverse strand, counting down.
TACAAGTGTTTTATCCGCATAAGTGTAGTAGTACTGTCCTCGTGCAAATAAAATAATTTCTACATTATAATGCTTCACATGGAATTCAGGTGTATTTTTCTATTATTTATGGTTAACCCTTAGCACATGGGATTTATTGATTTCTCTATTACTGGAATGGCTTTCAGCAGTTGGAGTTCATCCCATTTGGAGCTTTGCTTTAAAATAAATAAATGTGCATCGTCCTGACGCCCTCCAAGCATTTAACTTTATACAAGAATTGACCTGATAAACCTCTGAAGATAACAATGCATTTCAATAGATCTTCTGAAAAATGCACTTCCAGGCAATCTAAAGCCTTATTAAAAATAGTCTCAAAAAAACAAAGGAATATGCAGTTGACTGTATTGTCCGTAGTTTGTCCTTGTCTGGAGGATACTTGAGTTTTCAACCCTGTATATATTAAAAGTTGCCGTTCTGATATCCCACGTGGTTTGGGACGTTTAAGTAGTGTTTCTGCAGGTTAGAGCAATGTCCTATGAACGCCTTTTAAGGACCTCTGGTAGAGCTATAGATCAATCGCGCCAAGAGAGACTTATGAAGACCAGACCTCAGTCCGTCCATACTATCTATCGCAGCTCATTTTGTGCTCCCTACATTTGAGCTCCTATGCTCGTCATCTAATGTCCCTTCACACTTAATCTTTAAACCGTATCAATCTATAACCAACTTGCTGTCCCAAAGACCCCCTAATCGTATTAAATTGTGGGGGAAAGACCTTAGTCTTGTCTCAGAAATGCTCCATCAACAGTGAGATTCAGGAAACCGCTTACACATTTTTAGCAAGGTGGTACCGGGAACCCGTGGATCCTAACCGTATTTTCCCGGGTGTGGTGGATAGATGCTGGAGGGCCAGGAGGGGCCGGGGTTCATATGTGTATGAACGCTGCATTAGAAACATCATTCTTAGTACTGTTGAATGCCCAAAACTTTCCCAGAAAATTGTGCCATAATCTTTGCAAGGAAATTTTCTTTTGTTACCTTATAAAACAGTGTGCACAGATCGGATGTTGCCATTGAGATTAAGAAAGCTTTATAATAGCGTCTGTGTTTTTATGTCGTCAAACGATCAGAAAAAAGAACATAACGACAGATCTGCTTAGATTTGTTTGCTTAGCTATTAAAGAGTACAAATAATGATGTCTAACAGCACGATTAATAATGTTTGTGTTTTTTCACCATTCATTAATTATGGGTGTCGAGGTACTTGCCCCCCCCCCATGCAATTTAAAGAGGCTCACTGGAGCAGCAGGGGAGGGAGAACCAGTAGTCTGTTTAGAGTAGGTTAACTAGAGGCACAAAAAGCCCTTAGTATCCCTCTAGCCGCTCTCCTCCCCGTTACTCTGGCAGCTGCTTCTTTATAGACACAGAGTCCCGTCTGGGCAGAGACACAGTTTGCAGGCTGCAGACACAAGGTAGTCCTATTTTGGTTCCAAACCTTTGTCAGTTTGATCTTTACCACCCCGGCTGTTGTAAATGAAACGTCTCATATTGCTCAGGTACATGCTGCTCAGTTAGCTACTACTACTGGTCATCTAATTTTTCCTATAAATGGGTAACTAACATTTGCTTCACACTAGAAAACCCTCTCCGGAGATAACGAGAGGTAGACAATGGGGAGGAGGTAAGGAGGTATCGTGGTGAGAAGAAAGGGTCTGATGATAAAGATGCTATAGATAAAGAGGATCTTGCTTAAAAGCTAGCAGTAGTACTTTGTTGAATTGCTTATATTGAGCCAAACACTGAATTTACTGTGAAGGAGCATCTTCATAAGCAAACTTATTAGGAAAAAACGTTTGCCCTCCTTTATGCTAAGACATTAAAACATTTCCCACCTACATTAAAGGTAGACAGCAAAGGAGGTCTTCAGATACCATTCACGTAGAATAATATCAGCAACTTGAAAGTGCTAAATCAATTGGAAATGGGTGTTCTATTTTAAATTAAAAATGCACAATCCAATACAAATCTCTAGTTCGCTTCCGACATACATGCTTTAGTATATCTGACATATTGAAGCATGTATATGTTACTTTTCTGCTGACATATAATAGCTAATAATGCCGTTGTAATATCCATTTATTAGAATAATGTAGTTTTATTTATGGAATTTCTAAGCATGTTCCTGCTTTTCATATATTATTACACTTAGGCTCTGGAACACTGTGATGGTGAACTAATAACGTCCAAGCATTCTGAGCTTCCGTTATGAACAACGTATGAGTTACATTTTAGGTAATTTGGACACAATTAAGCTTGTATTGGTCTAATAACTGTTATTCACTTTAATTGTTTTTAAGGTTTTTCTGGCTATACATTATGCACCTCTGGTGAACGCTTTGGCTGATGTCATATTAAATGGAGACTTGTCGATGTTCTCAGCCAAAGGAGAACAAAATGTTCAGAGAAGTTCTGTAAGTACATCCTTTCCATGCTATTTGTGAAAATGTTTTGGTGTCTTCAGAAAGTATTTAATGGTAACTGAATCTTCTTATATTGTTGTAACTGTTTTTTACTGTAGTGCAAACAGATGTATAGAGCGTTTTATGTAGGCAAGGTATCAAATGCTCAGGAGGTATGGAAACTCTCACAGGAAGGTGCTATAAGTGGAAAAGTTGGACGAAGCTCAACTCCATCCAGGTTGTCAAGAATCTGAGCTGCGGCTGAGCCAGATCCATACCCTTCTTTATTATTTCCTTACGGAGCGGGTGAGTCGGGTTCAGCCGGGTTCAGCCTGGTTCTGGTTGATGAGTCTAGTACTGGATATGGTTTGACCCTTCCTTGACTCATTCTGTGCAGCCGCTTCAAGTAGGTAAGAGGGTGTATCAGGGATTTCACGTATTAGAGAAACCTGCCATGCAAATGGTCACATCCAATATTACACAGTGTTGACTTGTAAATGCAAAAAGTAATAAGCCTAAAACAGGTTTTGATGTATTGGAAGACACTGGCATTTTCTGTTAGTATAATTTAGAACACCGCTGCATGGTAGCAAAATATTTATTCTGGGAGAGATAACAAGGACAAAGTTTGATTGTGAAGCACATAATGAATACAAGGACTTCTCTGGATATTTGAAAAAGCCGGCCAAATATTAGTAGGACTACATGTGTGCAACCAGGTGAGCTTGATAACATGTTTAAGAAGAAATGCCAAAGATTGTCTGTCAAAAAGCGGCCTAGGAAGACACCACTAATAGAATAGGTACTATGAATGAGTGAGTGTGCATTTGATTGTAAATAAAATACTATTTGTGGACTTTTACACATTTTTTTTATGTCATTTACTTTTCTTGGTTTTTCAATTTACAATATGCATTTTTTTGTTCCTGTAAGTGACTACTCTGCTGCTTTGGATCTCTTACCCTGACTTGCTCTAGTATGTTTTTTCACTTTTTAAAAAAATGTGTAATCTCTTTATTTATATTAGTTTTTGTTTTGCTCCAATCTGTTGATCTGTTATCTCTTTGACTTTTTTTTTAATTTCTCTCTTTTTTTCATATTGTATTTTTACTTGTATCCAATAATTTTTGACTTCCTGATGGTATCTCATCAGCCAAAGCACCTGATGCTCTTTCACATGCTGATGAACCAAGTAAAGCTGCAAACATGCTGCTTGCATTACCTACTAAATGTAATCGTGTACCTACAAAGGAGAGGACCCTGCCAGGGAGTTCAATAATGTTCAGGATTGGGGTATTACTGATTGCTTGATTCATAGTCAGTCGAGATCTGGGCAACTAGAGGACCTCTTGGATGATCATCATAATTAAGAAATGGCCAGAAACATTGTCCGTATTACAGCTTCAGCAAACTTTTGGACTATTTGTACAATCGGTACAATAAATCTTAACGCTAGCAATGCGAACAACACCTCCAAGACAAAATTGTGCAACCTACCCTTCCAAGAAGAGAATACATTCAGCAAAGATCTAAAATCCCTCTTTGGAAAAAACAAAGCATGATAATACCTGGTTATGTCAGAGAAGCTGACATAAATAAGGATGCATACTTCAGGAATACCAGAGAAGCTCTACATCCTACAGGGAGATGCTATATGAATCTTCTGTAACTAGAAGCCGTTCAGAAACACAATTCAGTAGGTGGAAGGCCATTGAGAATTTACAGAAGACCTTTGGTTTCCAGGCTATGCCCACTTTCTGACTTCAATAATCTCTTTATACTAATGTCACTTGTGGAAGAATTGCCCATGAAACATGACCTAGTAACAATACCATCAGGGTACACCGCTTTTAATTGCTAGATCTTAGGGAATAATGGACTTTATTATCTTTATTCCCAAAGGGGGTAAATGTAAAAAAAATATTAACTTATAGAAGACGAAATGAAAGCACTGTAAAGTTCTCCGAGATGACAACAAACCCTGTTGATTTTTGTTACATGGCTTTTTAATTTGCTTCGATATTATCTCTGGTTAGGTGTGTGTTGTCTTAGTTCTTTAGAAATACTCTTCTTCTCAATTCCTTAGTTCCAAGCTCAAGAAACAAACGAACTTCTCTTTAAAATACCAGAGGTAGCATATCTTTCTTTGGTTGCATACAATTAATGTTTTACCTTGTGGTAAAGAGTTCTCAGAAGAACAAAACTAAACTGCACATTTCCTGGAAATGTATCACTCATACAACTAAAGCGATTTTTGGCTATTGACGACTATGTGCCAGTGTCTGTAGATACGCGTAACCACTCTTGCATGAATTCTCTGTGGTGCTTTTGTCTGATGATCTTGCTTAGACTTTTGTCCTTGGAAATGACAGCTGTTCTCTTTTTTGGAATCGGCCTGCGTATCATTAAAAGTTGTGTCTGACTGCACGCTCTTATTATTTATCTTCCTGTTGAGTAAGAAAGGCTCCCAACTGCTTCCTGTACAATACAGATGTGGTTTGGTTCTACCTGCCCGTAGTTTTTCAGTCTTTTAACCTACTTTCTCCTTCCCGTAACACGAAGAATTACGGGTACTCACAGACTCTTCACATGTTCATACCAAAACTGGAGTCAATTTGAAGGCAGGCGTTTTGCTTGAAGACAAAGACCTAGTGTTTTATATAATGTAAAGCATTTACATTTTTACACATCTGTAATATATTAAACTTAAATATATGTTCCCACCATTCGACTTTATTATTTGACCTACGCTATGAGGAAACCACTTCTATTTCACAGCGTTTCCTATAGGGTGAATTTTGATTTCAAGTAGTTGAGTAGTAGCAAAAAAACAGTGTTATATTTCAGTGTTAACTTTTGTATCTCCATAGGTAAAACTCCCCGTTAAAATGAGGCACCTGATTTTGAGTGTTTTTTTAATTTATTATTAATCATTTTTAAGTTCACACTTCAACGTAGTCATGGACGTTTACCTTTCTCTTTTGTTTAGAACATAGAATTTTCTGGTACTTTACTTCCTCTCTACTAAGTGGCACTATACAATATTACTTTTTATACAACATTCCACACTTTTTGCCCCCTTCCCATTTCTAAACTGTACTTTACCTACCTTAGCTTGATATACTTCATATAAATGGAGATTTCTATCCTTATACTAACACAATCTTTGTAATCGGCAGTGAAGGCAGGCTAGGCATTCTTGTTTTATACAGATGCTAGAAAATGTAGTGGATTGGGTCTGGCCTACCATTCTAAGAGTTAGGGGTTTACTTTTCATTGTTCTTCCATTCTGGCACTTCCTTCCTTGGCTCCCCGTATATTCTTGTCTACATGTCCTTATCTCAGAGACCCCATAACGACTTCATGCTCTACATCTCTTCTCCCCAGACATTGTTCCATCTGCCCTTTTAGCTTTATCCACCTCTTCTCTGCTGTCGTCACATATGTGCCTCTAAGGGTTCTCTCCTGTTTGATTCCTTACAATGTTCTGTCCAGATGTTCCCCAACCTTCGCCAGTTTTAAAGCCAGTCTGAAAGTCCATTTGTTCAGAGAATCTTCCTGAACCAAATACCCTTTGCTAATATTAATCAGTCCCTGCCAACCTTTTTGATAGGCTTTATTGATCCTTATCAATTGATGTCTTACCAGTAACTGTGAGTAAAGCTTAGATTGCTTTACTGTATGCATAAATATAATATATATAATTCTTACACTTCAGATTTCAGCATTTCCAGTATATATTTCTCTGTAAGACACAAGATACACACATTTCACATTCATGAGAGTGTTTTTGACCTGGTCATCGTCTTCTATTGCATGGCTTGGCATGCTTTATTTAGCTGGAAGTTGAAAATGTCAATAGAGAGAGTATGAAATGTACTGTACCTTTTCTCACATAATTATTTCTGTGATTACTGGCCGAGAACAAAGCTTCCTGTTTTGTATTAGTTGGAAGTTAAAGTTTATATCATAATTACCTTCATATACTCAGGAACTTTTCAGGCTCCATTGAATTCCTATGGCTTTTTTAAAACAATAGTCATACCGTGGTTATAGATTGTCACGGCTAGGAATAAATTAGATTTGGCACATACACGGCTTTTAACATAGAACCGAACAGGAGATAAGAACCCTTTGGCCCATCTAGTCTTTCCAATTTCTCAGACATCAATCAGTTCTTGGTCTAATCTTAGATTTGGGATAGCTTTATGCCCGTCCCTTGGAAACCATCTCACTGTATTAGACTCTACAACTTCTCATGGGGGGGTTTGATTTACCGCCTTCTTCCTAAAATAAAGTAAATCTTTACATCATATCTAAACATCTAACCCTCTAGTTTAAGATTATGACCTCTTGTTCTAACATTTCTTCTTATTTGAAATAAACTTTTTTTTTTCATTTTGTGATTTGATTTTGATTTTTTTTTTACCGAATCATCTCTAAAATGAATTGTGTTTTCATGTAGCTGTTGTGACTGTGGACTATTATTTTTTGGTGCCAAAACGTAAGGTTAGCAGTGCATAAAAGGTAATGTGGTGTCTTCACAATTCTTAATCTTTCATGTTTGTGTGTGTATATATATGTATATATATGTATGTATGTATGCATATATATATATATATATATATA
>VKOC01019986.1:0-29574 GCA_009364415.1 Spea multiplicata | reverse complement strand
GTGTGTGGATGAGTATGTGTGTGGATGAGTATGTGTGGATGAGTATGTGTGTAGATTGGTATACGTGTGGATTGGTAAGGGTGTGAGAGTGATGGGTGTTATGCTGTACCATTTCCAATGTCTTTTTCATGATCTAATTATGCTCTAAAAGTACATCATAACTCCCATCACTCTATACTGTTCCATACAGTGGCAGAGCTGGGAGGCAGAGGCCTTGCACCCCACCGCAGGACTCCTGAAAGGTAAGTGAACTTCAAAGAGGGAGAGGGTAGATAGTTAGGAGGGGGTAGATAGGGAGAAGGGAGTGAGACAGGGGAAAGGGGGTAAGATAGGGAGAAGGGAGTGAGAAGGGGTAGATAGGGCAATCATACTCCTATCATGCCAAGTCTGCGAGTACATCCTGGAATCTGGATATGCCTGGGCATGATAGGAATGTGATTGCTGTTCCGGCGCTCAGCTGTGAAGCGCACACCACGGGAAGACGGACGCCTCCCGCTCCCACTGCAGGACTCAACAAGGTAAGTAAGGGGAAGGGGCAGAGGGGGATCAGTGAGAAGAGGGGGGCAGTGAGAAGGGGCAGAGGTGGTAGATAGTGATACAGGGGTATAGATAGTGAGAAAGGGGAGTTTTGTTACAGGTTTTTATTCCTTTTTTGGGATGGGGGGGGCGCCAGAGGAGTAGTCCGCACAGGGCGCCAGAACACCTAAGGCCGGCTCTGCTCATGTGCTCATGTTTTTTTTAACAAGGTCTCAGAGTCACAACCCCTGTTGAGGGAAATACACTTGTTTTATCTCCGCAAACTTAATTTGGGAAATTGCATGCTTTATTTCTAAAAATGGAAAGTAGCAACCCTTAATTTAACATTCTTAGCACTAATGGTACTTTTATGTTCCCTCACCTGGGCTGTAAGTACTGATTCCTGAATGAAAACTGTTGATAAAGCAATTTGATATTAAAAGCAATTGTGTCTTGAAGATTATAGATGGAATTTAACTAGTTTACTCCAATAGAACAAGATTTTTAAGAACATCATGTGATATCAGTAATACAAAATTGATGGGCCTTCCCCCTTAAAGAAATTATTCTTTGAAAAACCTTATTTTTTATGCAATGTTTGTGTAAACATTTCTGAAGACCTCCTCCCCAAAAAAGTTAAAGCTACTTTAATATAGATCTATACAATGCTCATATATTCACCAATGAAAGCCCACAACTATGTTTTAAACCTACCAAAGCACCGCAACAAAACGTTAAACACAAAATAACATATATATATAAATGTATCTTGACGAAGGTCCAGTGTTCAGACCAAAATGTTGATGGTTATTTATTTGTGAAGTCCTGTGAGTGATGACTATTTTGCATATAAATGCATAGAGGGATTCATCAGACTCCTCTCATTACATTTGGTCTGGTTTACCTGCCCCCCAGTTATATGCATAATGCATGTGTGGATACCCACCACCAGCCAGTTTCAGCTGTGGTCACACGCATGCGCATAAAGCATGGTGTACTTTCCTGTCCTTGTGCTAAACCTGGAGCAGAGATCATTTGCTTTGGAAATTCTTACTGTATAAGAAGGTGTAACCCTAAAGAACGGCAGGGGAGTAAGGAAAGTAAGGGGAATAAGGGCTTGCCCAGTTAATGGGTTTTCTAATTTGTGAGGAAGCTACATTTTATAGCATAGCAACATAGTAATTTTGGTTGAAACAAAGTTGACACCACAGGACACATTTTAAAAGAATCAGAGGTTTCCCAAGGGAAGACTAAGACTAAGTTGGTTACAATCCTCTCTTCCAGGGACAGCCCACTGGTCGTGTCCGATCAGTCCTCAGATCCGTATTCACACTGTTACAATAACAATAGTGACTGTGTATGTTCCATAGGTTAACCAGATTGCCTTTCCCTCCAATACTTTACACAGTCTCTACTTTATGCTTGCTCTGGACCCTCTGCTGGATATACCCTATACCTCCCCAACTGATTGTTGCCTGGCATCTCCAGCTCCCTCCATCTAAAGGCTACACCTTCTATACCCCCCCCCCACAATAGATACAAGCAAATAAACTACATACTTATGAGTCACAGACATTTCTACTGTCTACTTCCGTAGGCACAATGTGGTCAGATCATGCCCTGACCACACTGACGCTCTCATGTCAGACCAAGCCCTAGTCCATTAGGCCAAGGGCACCCTACAAACATAGTTTAGAAAAATACCACCTCATACCTCCAACACACAACAATTTAGGAAGCACACAAGGTAGTGATTCAAGGCTTTTTTTTATCTAACAGAGAGCCTCTTTGAAGCAAATGATATCATTTGCACCAACGCACCACATAGATACCTCAAATTGCAGTACTCCCACAAGCACACGCTATCTATACACACTCTGCAACAGCTCATTCTCAAGTGCCACAAACTTTCATAATTCCTCAACATTAAATTCCATTTTGCATTCCAGCACACTTGTTATTTAGGTTGAAATCTAATTATATATATATATATATATATATATATATATATTATATATATATAAGTAACAAATGTGGCAAAATGCTTGGTTGTGCGCTAAGGCAGCACCTGCACAGATTACACATGCTTAAAATATGTCCTCTACAACTCCCTATATCACATACAAGATTGCAGAATACTTCTCAACATTCTACAAAGACCTTTACAATTTGAAAGAGCCCTCCAAACCCACTCAGAACTCACATAGGTCCACTGAAATTAACACTCGCCCAAGCACTGAACTCCCTATTGGACAGAGAATCCCTCCATGCACAAATTTAGTCTAGTCAGTCAGTTATAGGCCCATATCCATGTTCCCAACCTTATCCACATAAGATCCTGAGAAAAAGTTTGACAGGGTGGAGTGTTCTTTTCTATTTGTCACTCTTCAGGCCCTGGGTATTCAGGAGAAGATGCTCCTCTGGATCTGCTCGCTTTACTCTGCCCCAACGGGACCTGTCAAGGTTAATGGGGCCTTGTCAGACCAGTTAGCCCTGTCTAATGGCACCAGACAGGGTTGCCCACTCTCCCTGCTCCTCTTTTGATTTTAACCTTTGAACCTCTGTTTGATCCAATCCCCATCACGGTCAGGACTACTTGCCAAGCAAATAAAACAGAAACAGATCTTAAAAACAATGGGACTAAAACACAGGACCCTCACTCACGAGTTTCTCCAATAAGCAGGCCTGTGGGAACTCCTTAAGTCCAGATGGTTTCTAGATGTTGTTCCGATCAGAGTATATCATGGAGTTCTGCTTTGAGGTCGCTAAATCAGACTCTTTTGCAAGAAAACGCCCCTCCAATTATATGACACCTTTTGCAAGAATTGGTTCCCATCTTTGATGTGCCAATAAGTTATGGTGGGGTAAAGGTGATGGAAACCCCTCCACTTAAGCTAGAAATGGAATTCCTATAACTCAGGGTCCTTATCTGTTAGGCCATGAATCACCACAGGGGTCCTTTGGGAAGGTGACACCTCTAGCCAGAACAGATACAGAGGACATGCACAAAGAAACACATTTAAGTCAACATCAGATTAACTCATGGAATGCTTAAAGAAAGAAACTAACCACCTCTGCTGGGTTACCCTTCCATACATCCACTACATTATATGAGTTAATCATGACAATCCCAACATCACAGGTATCTAGATGGGTCCCACACACCACAATACTTATGCTTGTCGTCAACATCTGACGTATCTCCCTGCCAATGTTATTTCAGAGTCTTATTGCACCTAAGCTTAGAGTTTGGGAAACGTACACCCGCGAATACAAGCTGGTCACATCCCCTCTCCCATTACTACAATAATGTACAACAATGACTTTCCCCAGGGATGGAACCAGCAGCCCTGAAAGCATCCCCCCCCCAAGGACTGAAGCTTCTGAGTCTGACTCACATGCGATGAATAGAGTTCCCAAACTCTTAGGTGATATAATCACAAACAGGTCCCGTAACCTCCCGGAGTCTTTTGTATATCAACTGATTTACTTTCCAAAACCCCCATTGAGCTCTCCGAACACTACAAGGTCGCTTATCTCACGCTCTGTCACATATCTTAATATTTCTTACATCATCTCCCACACTTACCTCTCTTATTTCACTAAACAGTGGAAAAGAGGCCTGGGCATTACACTGACAACAAAACTGTGGGGAAAGATATTCTGTCACACACTGCTGCTCAATCAACACAAAAGTACACAAGGCAGGATAAAAACTCCTAACCCTCTGGTATAAAACCCCACGTTTCAGATAGGTGGTGGAGGTACCAGGGATATCCGTGTTCCACATACGGCTATTTTGTCAATTAACAAGTGACTGAGAAGTCACAAACTGCCCTACCTCGATTCTACTTCAACGTACTTGCCTGTCCCCAACTCCTAAAAAAAACTGATTCTAATTTGGCAAAGTATCTTATCCCACTCCACTGGAAATCCCAATATGTGCCAACCACTTCTTGGATTGGATAACCCAAGCAAGAAAAAGTCATGGAGGACCTAGTCCACCTTTCCAAACTCACCAGAACACACTGTGCTGCTTCCAATGGATGCAATGAAAAAACTTCCCTGAGCTTCCCCCTGGGGCTGTCTCTCTTTTGTGTTCTGTATTTGGGCTGTCAGACACGTTTCTCTTTTTCCCTCTAACGCCTACCTCGCCATGCCCCCAAGTCCATCACCTGTTCTTCCCCGATCATCTCCACATGTACTCCCTTACTCTTTCATTTTTTTGTTCCCATTTTCCAACATAATGAGGAAATGACAACACAATGTTTTGCATCAGAATTTGTACTCTTTATTAATGTTGACACGTAACACTTCAATCCTGTTTATATGCAATGTCTTCAGACTTTGAATATGATGTTATATATGAAATAAATGGACAATGAGCAACTGGAATTCTTTATTTTTTATGAAATCTCATTGTTGACACTTGTTCTATGCAGCAATTTAGTAGATATATTGGGTAGACTCTAGAATAGTGATGCATAGGTCTTCATAGTAAAGGAGCAGCGCTTCACTCAATGGGTAGTTCAGCGTTTTACATCACTTTCAGATCACTCTGCCATGCTGTAGTTTGAAGATGCAGAGGTCAATAAGTTAAGCGATTTGGTATTTAAGGAGTTGTGAAAGGGTGTTTTCACTATAGGGTAAATGCATTGATAAAGCCCTATTGAACACTGCCGTTAAGTTATTTCTAACACGTTCCCATTTAAAAAATGTTTGCACATTTCATTCTTTTTCCTCAAAATGCATTACATTCAATTCAAACAGTATAACATTACTTAATGTACCAACTGCAAACACTGAGATTGGCAGTCTTCCAAATGTTCCTACTGGAGTCCAAACATTCTTTGTTGTTTCATTCCTACTTCCGATCCATCCTTGATGTCCCACATTAAAACACCCAGTATTATTTAAATAGTTTTGTTCAGTGAGAAACACATTGTCACCCTCCTAATTCCAGGAGGAAAAGAAGAGATTTAAGTGAAAGGATCAGGTACACCCATGCACTGGGAGAGCTCATTCACATTTTTTGTGCACACCTTCAAGTAGGAATGCTAAAACACATTCTACATTATATTTATTACCAGATTTCTTCTTAAGAATCAGTCAGGTAAGGGGTGCACCAAGTCTGAGCTGCACTGAGTGCACCAAGTCTGAGCTGCACTGAATGCAGAGAACAGGAAGGGAGGGCTTTGTGAGTTGCATGGATAATGGGAGATGATGTATATATGTGTATGTGTGGGTAAAATATGGTGTTAGAATGAAAGTGTGTGTAGGAATGTGTGTAGGATAGAGCATGAGTGTGTTAATGTATGGTGTTTGGATACGTTGGGGTGTGTTAGTATATGGTGTTAGCATGGGTGGATTTGGGTCAGCATATGATGTTAGAGGTGAGTCTATAGTTAGCGTTATGAGGGAGAGGATGGAATATGTGTGTATGTACATGTAAATATATGGTATTAAATTGAGTTTGAGTGTCACGATGGAAGCATGTTTCAGCCACAGGGGAAAATGTCATTAAATGTCAAGTGGAGGTAGCAATGTTTGATAAAACAAAGCAAGAAATCAGAGCATGCCTAGTGAATATCATCATTTATTTCTTGAAATAACGTTTTTAAATATAAAATATTTTTACACTTTTTTTGGGGGGGCAATTTTACATATGAAAGTACGTCTTCAAAAGGCTAGGGAATATAAAGCCTTTTTATATATACACGATTTTGTATCAAGTACAAATAGATTTGTAAGATATACCTATGTTACTTTATATTTTAAGTGCTAAGCTTTATAGTAAAGTCCACCACAAGATGACAAAAAAAAAACATTCTAGTAGATATGGTCTACACTTTTTGCTTGGCATTTTGGTATCTCAATGTTCATTTAGCGGTCTTGTCTTTCTCTCTTCTTCCTCCAGCTCCTCAGTTACTTCATTTATATCATCGTCAAAGTCTGGGTATGCACTGGACACATCCTCCTCTTCCTCAATATATTTGTCCAGCAAATATTTTTGTGGTGTGATATCATCATCTTCACGTTTCTCTGCCTTCTGCTTTTTTAGTTTTTTCTTAAGGATCTTCTGCCTCCTGATCTCTGCCAGCTGCTCTTGCTGCTGCTGAGACAACCCTATGCTATCGGGCTGATTTAAATGATCTTTCATTTTAGATTTGTATTCCAAAATCTGTCTGTTAAGATAGGTGTGGTCAATGCCAAACATATTTGGAGATGCTGAAGAAGGGGCTGAAGCTTCAGAAATGTCTTCTAAGGAAGTCTCCCTAATCAGAAAACAGAAGCAACATATTTATAAACCATACTTTTAACACAAACCTGGAATATATATCTTAGACAGTAAATGAGACACAAATGCTATCTGCATGAAAGTCTCCTTTCCAGAATCTTTAATATGGAGCTAAAATACTCTATATAAAATTACCAACCTGAATTCACTATGACCACCCGAGGTAGAATCACCATAATCCTCTCCAAAATCAGCAACTGCCAGCAACCGTTCTACCTGTTCCCCAAAAAACAAACCAAAAAAAATTGTTATATTTGTCCAAATGAAAGAATGGCTTTTAATTTATAAAATATGCTAGTTCTGTGTCACCACTTTTGAATCCAATAACCAAAAGAAATGTTTTCTAGGGTAGAACTTTAATTGGTGTAATGTAAACCTGAGATGGTTCTTTTTGCCAAGGGCAAAAACCAGGAGTGCTAAAGCCAGCTTTGAGACATCAAAGTCCTCCAAAAGGCTTTCTACAGCCCCTACATTTTAGGGCCAAAGCCAACCATCATGACTAGATATATTTTTTTTATACCAAGCGTGAGCTCTTTCCACGTCTCTTTTCAATGACCTGGACAGTAACCAACTAGCGGTGGAACAGTTTAATACAATCCTGCTTCTTTTCAGAATGTGTCTAAGTATAGCAGAAGTTGCATTTCCACAATAGCTACTGGCCGACGACCCTTTATACTACACCTATAGGAGATTTTGACACCTGTAAAAATAAAAAAAACTATATATAACATTGGGTGTTAAGCAGAAAATGGCAGAGGCTTTATTTGCTTTTCTTACCTCTTGTATCATAGCATTTTCTCTGTCCCTGACAAACACAATTGGTGGAACACTTCCAAGAACTTGATGTGTTAGTAGGAGATATCTAAAAAAAAATTACACAATATTTAAAAGACAATATTATTAAAAGGCTGAAAATGAAGAGAACAGTGCAAAGTAAACCCCCTACGAGATCTCTACAATGCATTGTCTAATATCACTAATTTAGCCAGCTATAGAAAAAAGGCATTAGGAAAGTTACAACTAGGTAAACTGCACCCATAGCGTTTTAAAGAAACAAAATTGCCATCTGCAGGCAATTTTGGTGGAGGGATAGAGCCTTCATATTGATATGGGCATATTGAATGTAAGCAATCATATATTCTATCAATTTAACCATAGGATGTTCCTAAAGTATAACATACATATTTTACATCACGTTATAGACAATTAGTAATGTTAACCCTGTCGTTCAGCAAGAATATATAAACATATTGACTGCTTAAAGGGGATTTCCACCAATGCAATAAACACAAAATTTTAAAGAAATAAATACCCTAACAAGTTACACAACGAACACATTTAATGTGTATAAAGTGATAAAAAAATACAAATGCTTGCTGTACCTTACCTAAAACGGGGAGCATATCTCTGTAGCACTTCTTCAACCTGATTGTCAGTTCCTGCGACGCCACTAGCGATCCAGTATGCACGGCAAGCCGAAAAGTCTGCCGATATGCAAACCTAAATACAGAGCGGAGCACATACAAACATGTGTGTGCACATTCCACATCCTACCTTCTTAAGTATTGATATCATGAAAACCTACACTGGATTACATATAGGTATCAAACATTTCTTAACACGATCTCCTGTGCCACCAGCATGACAATCCCCCACCCCCCCAGGACAATTCACTTAAAAGGACTATCAAAGGCAACCATTGAGATCATGAGTTTCATTTTCACATGTTTTTTCCTTACCTTTGATAGTTCCACATTAAGGTTATAAACCTCTTGGCTGACTTCTGGCGTACTCAGCAGATCAGTCAATGCTTTAAACATGATCGAGTTCAATGCCCTCATACGGATACTATCTTCACGGCTTTGCTTCTTTTGCACTTTCATCAGGCTGAGCAAGCTGTCTGGCTTCTTCACCTTCAAGTACAAAAAGTCACCAACATTCATACAGCAGGGACTGGGTAGATGTAATACATTATGATTAATTACATAATTACCTAAATGTTATGATACACACATGTGATCACTTGGAGAACCAATAACTATTCCAAGCCTGATTTGTATTTTTTAGTAATCAATATTTTCCGAGGAGTAAAATATACCCAAAAAGAATATTTTTATGTAAAGGAAACCAAATACTTTTTGTGGAGCAAATGATTCTGTGACTAAAAGACAGACTATGCCTACAGCTATAGGATTGGAGAAAGAAAAACAAATATAGACAAAGGTATTACTTTGCCCTTGTTCAAAGAATACATCAGTCCTTGTTCTGATCCCATAGTCAGGATAGTTTTATGCTTCCCCTGCGCATGTTTAAATTAATTTATTGTATTAGCCCCAGCCACTTCCATTTTTTTTTACCACTCTCTCAGTAAAGTAGAACTTCCCTATATTACGTCTAAGCCTCTGACTCTCAATATTTAGGCTATGACCTCTTAAGGATAAGTTTGCCTCCTGCACTTTGTTAAATACCTTTAAGTATTTAACGGTTTCTATTGCATATCCTCCTCTCTTCTTTCCTCTAAGTTACACATATTAAGATCCTTTAGTCTTTCCTGATAATTCCTGTCCTGCAGCTCTCCTCTCTCCAATGTGTCAATATCCTTCTAGAGATGGGGTCTCCAGAACTGTACACAATACTCTAGGTGTGGCATGACCAGAGATCTGTAAAGGGGGTGAACTACCGACATCCTCTGGCTACTAAGGTCACCCCCTAGGTAACCCAGCATCCTGCTTGCCTTTTTGCATCGTCTGCTTATCTTTAAGTCACCAGAAATAATTACTTCTAAGTGTCTCTCTTCTGTTGTCACTGACAGAACAGTGTCTCCAATGTGTTATGCTACTTTGGGACTTTTATGCCACAAGTGCATTATTTTACATTTATCAACATTAAACTACAGCTGCCACACTCGTAACCATTATTCTAGTTTACGTAAATCATTCGCCGTTTGATTTGTTCCGCCCGGAAGGTCTACCCTGTTGCAGACATCTGTGTTATCTACAAAAAGACATACTTTACCATTAAGACCTTATGTAATATCGATAACAAAAACATTAAAAAAGTAAGGGTCCCATACTGATCCCTGACCCCACTAGTAACTTTCTCTAAATATACATCCATTAACTATGTAGATAGGTTGCATCCACAGCTCCTACTTGGTCTATTACCTTAGTTATCCACCAAAAAGAAAATATGTTAGACAGGATCTTCCTGTAATAAAGCCATAATTCTGATCATGCAAACCATTTACATCCAGATAGTTAAACAATCCTCTTTAGTGAATAAGAATTGTTTCTGCTGCATCACTCAGTACTCCTCATAGCAACAATCTAAACAAATCTGATGACACAGTCGGGTCCGTGTACACAGGCACAAGTATTATGAATGAAGGGAAAAAAAAAGTATAAAACATAATGTTTGAAACTTCCATATATCAGCAGAGACCGATAAATGTGAAAATAGCCACAAGGTTATAAACCATACTTACAAACTGCGTTCCAATAGACGGGCTATCATACCAGAACTTCTTTCTGCACAAAAAAAACATAAGATACAAGGCATGAAAGAACTAATGGCACAAGCCAACGTAAGATGAAGGCCTGGCGTAAGATGCGACCTCGAGAAAGTATTAGGTCGACTAAACATCTGTTGATGGGTTTGATGTCCATTTGAGGGAACTTAGATCACCGTTCTCCATTGGCAAATATGTCAGCAGACTCACACTGCCAGCTGAAATAAGTATAGAAATTGCTGCTGAGGGTCTCATTTTTTTAATGGACCCCTTAAGATTACGTGGGAAGGATGTTTGAATATTCCAGCAAGCATTTTACGTCACTTAATTATGTATAATTATATATTATAAAGTAGAATTATTATCAGAGGTATTAGGCTCATCTCAAAAAACCATTTTGCCGAAGGTGTCTATATATTATGTATATAAAACAACATCCGCAGTATGTATATATAAATATAAGTGCTGATGAAGGCTTTGTTTTAAAACGCTGGGAGATATCTGTTTAAGTGGCACATTGAGCTAGAAAATGTAAATTTGATAAATCGTTACGATGTCTGCATATGATTAAATTTAATGAATTATTCTTTATAGTTTAAATAGTGTGCAGTCTGGATATTGTTTTATTCGATTTGCTGTAACGCTGTGCTTTAGAGATTGGAGTTATTCATAAACCTTTTACAGTCCTATATAATAATAATACTTTATTGCATGGCAGTGTATAAATATCAAAAAGGGGGGGGCACCTGCGGTGGGATAGTCTCTAAACATGAAACCGGCGATCGATTGCTGTGCCTGTTTAACTCCTTGGGTACCTAAGGGCAAGTAATGTATTCAGAGTATTAATGTAACAATGAAGCTGACATGCCCGGTAACACAACCCGTTCAAACAACCACAACAGCATTACTTAAAGCTCACTTGGTTTTGGAGGCGAATTTATTCAGCATATTCTTGGCAAGCGCTGCCGGAGAGAGGTGCAGGGACCGCCGCTGCATTACAGAGGGCACGTGAATCGGAAAGTCCCCAGGAAAACAGGAGGCCGAAATCAGCTTCCATACGCATCTTCTTCCCGTCCAGGCCCGATCCTCACCGGCTCTGAGGACCCCTAGAACGGCTGTAGCAGAAAGCGCCATGAAAAAAAACCCCAAACTCCACACCTTGTCTGTAACTGTCGGAGAGTTCTGCGATCGGCTTCCGCGCCTAGCCAGACATCAATAGTGGCAAAAGATGTAGGAGCAGCGATAGCCAGTAGAGGTCACCCGTGTGCACACGTGTAGTAGTTGGGGGCGTCACTGATTGGTGGAGGTAACATGAAATGGAATGTGGCAGCCGGATCATACATAGCAGTATACGCGTCTTTTACGTGACTGGGCGCATGGCTGGCCATGAGAGTAGTTCATACTAACTGAATATAAACTACACTTTACATCTGTTTTCATAAATATGACATCATTTTTATACACTACATAAGCTGTTGTTCTGTGTCCCATCACTCTCAGCCAATATTTTTAAAACTGCAAGTCAAGCTTTTCTTCTATTAAAACGTTTTCCCTTTCATTTACACCGTGTAATCTGGGAAAGTGTTATATTGTGCTACATACATTTATTAACAAACTATAAACCCCCTCTTTACCTGGAATGGTTTCTGCAAGTTTACCATATGTGCAAGCCGGTACCAGCCGTCTGGCACACTAGGCAAACGCCAGGTGGACCGCTGTCCAATACCTCACATACTTACCCGGTTTTGTGGCCATGGTCCCGATACCTGTGGCTGCACACTGGGTGAGCATAAAAAAAAAAATTGCCACAAGAATTTTTTTTCTGCTGGCCTTAATAAGCGCCAGGGCCGCTTAGTCGTGATAGTTGTAACTAGATAAAATAGTTTACAATAAAAATATACATATACACTTTTTAACTGATTGACCACTCTTATATAAATGTTATATAAAACAACTTTGTACTAAATGCTGGGTTTTCTATATGGATGAGTTACGTAAACATGGAATTCCCACCATGTTTTTTTTTATTTTTATTAAGTAAAACTATTACAGTTATTACTTACCTTCACGCACAATCTTTTTTGAAAATAATACAGTCAGCGTTCTCCCTTTAGGACGGTGATATGACATAACTTATTTCTTACATTAGTTTACAATGGACACTTTGTGTAACTCTGACCCAAAACCATGTTTATATTACAGTTCCTGTTTGTGCTTTTACTACACATGTTTTGATTTGATTCAATAAAAATCAGCCTTTATTGCACATGAAGAAGGCCATTGTGGCACTCCATATTGTAGCTGGAATCTTTAACACTGGGATCCCAGAGATGTCAGCAATCAACTAAATGTGGTGCAACTTATTGTTTTGTTCACCCTTTTTATTGTCACGCATATATATGAGGGTTCTGTAGCGATGTCCACTTGTTTCTGTAGAGATGGAACTGTCTTGGACCAGGTTGAAGTCTTTGCTCACAGTAACATTCTATGATGATGTGAGTACCGGTAAATGTATAGATCAGGGTGTTGCTGTAGATGCTGTCTATTTAGATTTTGCAAAAGCATTTGACACTGTCCTACACCAGTGGTTATTGTATAAGCTAGGACAAATCGGAGAAAATACCTGTGTTTGGATTAGAAATTGGCTTAGTGACAGGGTGCAAAGAGTTAATAGTAAATTCTCAAACTGGACAACTGTGGTAAAGTGGGGTGCTTCAGGGTTCTGTCTTGGGTCCAGTTCTCTTTAACTTATTTTTTTTTTTTTCGATTCAAAAGATTTTTATTGACAGCCAGACACAGCATGTGACAAAACAAATGTAAATAAAGCATATCGAAACAGGGGCCGTGTCCGGGCGCCGTTTTTTTTTTTTTTTATTCCAATGGAGATGCAAATGCAGCATAACATGTGGAAACAAAGTGCGGCAGAAACAAGACCAGTATCATAAGCACAAAGGGGCCATGTGTCCCAGAATAGTCGAGTAAGTATAGGTGGAGAGCGTAGGCCCCGACGGGTGAACGTAGCTTAACTTATTTATTAATGATCTTGAAATAGATATTGGAAGTCACTTGTCTGTGTCTGCTGATGACACAAAATTAGGTAAGATTATAAAGTCTCATCAGGATGTAGTGTCTCTTCAGAATCATTTTGGTAAACAAGGGGACTGGTCAAATAAGTAGCAGATGAGATTCAATAAAGATAAGTGTAAGGTACCAAAAATAAGTATGCAACTTACACTCTTAAGGGCATTGCATTGTGAAAAGAACTTGTTTTCACTCGAAAAGAGACGGCTAAGAGGGGATCTGATCACATTGTACAAAAACATACAAGGTCAGTATAAACATTAAGAATATGGAATTCTCTGCCTAAGGATATTGTATTATCTAACTCTGTGGATATTTTTAAGAAAGGTCTGGCTGCTTTTCTGGTTAAGCATAACATAAGGGGCTACAACTGTTGAAAGGTCAGTAGTATTAGCAAGTTGATCCAAGTTGATTCCACTATGGAATCAAGAAGGGATTTCTTTCCCTTGGTAATTGCCCCAAGTAGGGTTTTGCCTTCTTTTGGATCAACTTTAGAAGTAGGTATGTGGGAAAGGTTGAACTTGATGGACTGAAGTCTTTTTTCAAGATACTATGTGACGGACCGACCAGGGACCTCAGGTTGTCCCCCTCCGCCAAGAGCAACTTTTCCCTTCAGGACAATAAGTCCCCGCAATCCGTAGGCAATATCCCCAAGCAAAGTAAAGGGATATCGCTATCCGGTACCCAAATAACCAGGCAAGACTAGTACAACAAGAGAAGAACTGATTTATATTACACACAGAAGGCTGGATATATCCAGCAAAACACACATTAACATAAAACTGGAATACAAACCGCCCCCCTTAATCTGCATCCCAGGAACAACAGGGGCAGTAAAGGGATTAACAACAAGAAAGGATACAGACGTCACTAAAATAAGGAATACACATTGTCTTGATTAGATTATCTCCCAGACCTTAGTGTGCTGTGTGTAAACAGTTAGTAAAATAAGGCAATAATAAAATAAATTTTTATTAATAACACACAAAAGGATAACATTAACTGGGTGACTCTAGGAACCGTCACAGTCCCAAAATGAAGGAACCCCAAATCTGTTTCCGAGCTCCACAGTCTTTAGAGTCTCTTATGATTTGGATAACGTGGCATCCATCCAGGGCCCATAGTCTGTAGTAAGGAGGCTGGCACTCAGTCCCGTCCAGGACACGTAATTAAGTTTATCTTGAAAACGAAAACAAGAATAGAGGTTCCCTTTAGCTGGGAATCCAACCAGCTCTACTTTTAGCCAATATGATGTCAGCCTGTGGAAGAGCTTAAGAATGTAAAGGAAATTCAATCCTCCTAAGTGGGTCTATCCTCTATTTTTTGTCTCTGTGATTTGGGAGCCTGACTGTGTCCTGCTTATTCCCTATTTGATTTTCCCATCATTATGTGTTTCAATGGAAAATATTGGCATATACATGGAACTCAGTCTCTATGGTGCTATCTCCATCTGTATCCAGATACGGCCCCCTGCACATGTTGCTATATATCGTGGTATGTTTCACTATGTGACAGAGATTAGAGGGTGCGGTAAATGTGAGACACGTAGACACAATCAGGCCTAAGGCAGCACAAACCCTAATGATATGATTGCAGTGGGTGTTGGGAGCTAATGAATCTTTATAGATCTTTCTCCATACACTCAAAAAAAGGAAAATAGGAGCTCCAAAGTTCCATAGTTCAACTCGCCATGTTGAGAGCTGAGTGTAAACAGGTATTCCGGTGCCTTTCTTCAGACGCAATCAAATATTCAACCCTCTCTCCTCTTTTAAATATCACTGATAGACTGGAACACTTTAGATATTTTATTTTTGTTAAGCACCATTCCAGTCTAATGCGCTTTGTCCACACAGATACACGCGCACACACACGCAGACCCTTGGACTTGGTTTCTGGAATGTGATTAAACGGTTCCATAATCATTTCATCTTGTTTCAGGCCGATGGAAAGTTGCATTCAGACCACACCTTTCTGTTTTACTACCCAGTGTATGATACCTTACTTGCTATGTGAATAATGTGATGTGGCTGCAGTTCCACGTCAAGAGGTTATTCTTAACATATTAAACTGGTTCTGCAACTCATTAATAGATCTTCGTCAAATACACTTAGCATTCTGTAGCAGAAGCCAGGCAAGGACAGAGGCAATGGTATGTACTTCTGCTCTTTATAAATTGTTACATATCACTTGGTGTATGTATTAAAGGTGGTATTAGAACCCCTAGATCATGTCTTGCAATTTTAAGGTATTTCCATCACAAATGCATGAATTGATGCTATTGTCTTCAAAGAAAAGAAACCCACTATTGTGGGTTATTAGGAGATATATGATAGCAACCCCCCTACCTTGTTAAATTGCTTCCCAATGGACCTTCATTGATCGCACGGTATCTTAACCTTGTGCATTTATGTAAATATTAATGTCTTTGAATTTTAATGGTCCATTGTAAAGCAGAGGGTGGTCTTCCATTAGTTTCTCATCTGAATACGTTTTAGTACATGATGTAAATGATAGGCTTATCATGGATTAATAAAATATACTGACTGGATTAAAATACCAAGAAGCCAGACAGAATTATGCTTTCTTTTCATGTTAGTTTTTGATTCTGTCACATACCTCAGGTTTCCATTGTCTCATTCCAGAACAGAAGTGAGTATGATGTCATGAGCATACTTACACACTATATGTGGGTGAGCCAAGACATCACGAGGACCACCTCATCTACTATCCTTACCCACATAGTGACCAATTCAGATGAACAGGACATTTGTTGAGACAGCCAACAGTTGGGGCATAAGCAAAATGCCAGAAGTGTTCTGAGAAACAGTAGACTACTTTAATTTCTTGATTTCTCTAAATTAATGTCTTGCTGTAAAACAAGCTGTATTTCACAAGCTGAGACACCCTACTCACTAACTTCCCTGCCATCAATGAGTGAGCACTGTTGGAATAGTGTACACATGGGTGTATTGACATGAAGCAACTTTTAGAGCGTGTCTTTCTGGTTACAGAAAACATTATGACCATCACCATTGGTCTTACCTCAGGGAAGGTTAGTAAAAACTAGGTTTCCTTGCAAAATCCAAATGTAAATCTGTAATTACAAGTATAGTTCTTCAAACAGACAGGACCCTCTTTACATATAAAAGGGGTCTGAAGCAAACATCACTCCTTACAGGTACTACGGTGAATTTCATTTTCTGAGTTTGTGCCCTCACCATGTTGGTGCAATGTTGCTGCAGAGTAAACATGGATTAACGAACATTTTGCCCTTTCTTTTGAATCAGAAATGGATGCCCTTCCATTTGCTTTGTTATCACACATTGGAGGATCCTGTGGACTCCCAGAACAATATGAAGCAATTGTCAAGAAACACTTCCAAATAGTGTATCTCAAGGAGTTTCTCAACAATAAGAATAAGTATTCTCCAAAGATACAAGCCATTCTTTTGTGGTGGCATCTGCCTGTGGTTGACAAGGAACTCCTGGATTCTCTACCAAACGTAAAAGTAATTGGGAGTTCTGGAGTAGGGGTTGATCATCTAGATCTATGGCTTATATCAAGCTACGGAATTAAAGTCACCAACACACCTCACGTGGGTAACGACGCAACAGCAGACATGGCAATGGCTCTCATGTTGGCATCGGCTAAACAGTTAATTGAAGGTATGTAAGGATAGAGTATGATAGTATATGGTGGACCCTATCACTGATAGATTTTAATATAATCTATTTTATAGAGGATTATGGATTAGTTTGTAGCAGGAATAAGGTTAAAATTACATGCACGGCACAAGATGATAAAAGCCATCTCCATTGGACTAAATGGAAAATAATAGTCATTATTTTATAGCCCACCAGATTTCCTGTTCACCAGAAACCACAAAGTTTGATTTGAATTGGATTGTTGATGATATCACAGAGGCCACACTGGGAATCATTGGAATGGGAGGCATTGGTTACAGCATTGCTCTACGAGCTAAAGCTTTCAGAATGAGGATTCTGTATCACAACAGGACACGAAGGTGAGATGACTAGAATGACATCACAACCAGCATTGTAACTTACTATACAGACAACTGATTTATTATTTCTGCAATGTAATCTACATTGGTTACCGTTCCAAATCATAACCCACTAGATTGCATTACTGTACAATATGATTTAATGTATTTAATGATAAGAAAAATTGTCCTGGGTGAATTTACAATTCTGTGACACATTTACAGATAAACAGAACAAGAACTAGATTATAAGCTAATTTGAGCTAATAGTTATGTCTTGTGGAATCTCACGGCACTATATCAAATAATAAGTAATAATAATAACAAGAAATATAGGAACATTTTAAAATTAAATTCATATTAACTTGAGTGTTTGGTGCGTTAGGATGAAGCTTCAGTTTGTATGTAAAGTGATCCAAACTACCACTAGGACGTAATAAAAAGTCCCAGGAGTTTTGCACTGGCGGGAATATTCTCCACCTGGTGCAGGGGAAATCAGGCTGCCGTATGACACCTTGGTATATCCCCTGTCAGAAGACACAAGGATTGCTGGCTCCATGCTGAATGATGAAGTGTAACAAAGTTCGGTATACATGTTACGGTTGAAAACAGATTGCGTGCCTGCCAAGCCCAAAAAAACAGGAAATAAGAAAAACGTACATAATAACTATATGTGGTATTACTGTACATGCTTTTTCATTAGTAGCATCTAACCCATAAAAGAAATCTTACCTAAATCTGAAAAATTCTGTTCGTTAATGTATTGATTAAAAATGTAAATCATGGACTATATATACAAAAAATATATTAAAAGAAAGGGAAGGAAAATACCCTTAATATACATTAATTGAGTAAACATTATCTTTCTATCTATAGTACATCTATAATTTCAGTAAAACCTAATTCTTTCAATTATATGGACTATATGAGATGGCTTGTGCCCTTTCCTTCTTAACCCAAGATACAACTAAAACTTGTAATGCAATTATTATCTCCATCTCTCCGTCTTAGCTGGGCTCCTTCATACCTGTCTTGCTCCTTTACAACCCATAATCAGTGCTGCTGCAGATTTATATTCCTTACCTAGCTCTACTAATGCCTCTTCACTGGCTGACTGTATACTTCGGGAATCAATTTAACATCATGACTTTCTTCACAACAGTTCCTCTACCTATGCCTCCTTTATCTACACCTACTTGGTCCCTACTCGTACGATAATTCTTGCCTGTCCGATGCTCTGTTATCTACCTCTCATGCTCATATACACGTGCTGCCCAATCTTTTGGAATGACCAGACTCTCAACTTGTCTCTTGTCCCTCAAAATCATTTTGCTCCCCTCTACCCAGCCTCAATCCTGCTGTCCTACTATACTATATTACCCTTTAGACAATCTTTTTGTGTGTTTAGCAATATAATTTATTTAAACCATTGTTAAATTGAAATACAGTTGTTGCGCAATGTCCCTCTACTCCTTCTGGATTGTAAACTTCTTTGAGATCCTTTTATTTTTAATTCCAAATTGTTTTGTGATGCAGTAGTTGTAATGTAATTTATACCCCTTATACAGCACTGTGGAATATTATGGCACTGTATAAATCAATTAATACAAATAAGAAATGGAAAATGCACATTAAATATGTATTCTAATAGACACCCAGAAGAAGAAGCGGCGGTTGGTGCCATGTACTGCAGTAAAATGGCAGACTTGCTCCAGCAGGCTGATTTTGTGATGTTGGCTGTGAAGCTGACACCAGAGACTGACAAACTAATCGGTAAAGAGGAGCTACAACTGATGAAGCCCACGGCCATTCTCATTAACATCAGCAGAGGTATTGAATTTTGTTTCAATTCAAGAAAGTTTCAATACACGCAACATGGGTTGGAAAATACACTGTAGCTTACAACAAACCAACTTCCAGCTACAATGTAAAGCAAACTCTTATACAATATGATCTACATTATAACATCTGACATGTTGTGGTTACGGTAGATTCAATTTAATCCTCTAAAGGTATTGTGCAAAACAAATCTGAGACCCTCAACCAAGAACGGACAGACGCTTAATAACCTGTCCTGCGGTGGATCCCTGCTTGGGAGCATCTAAAGCTTTAGCTCTCTTTACTTAGAAACTTTTAAATTAAAGGTAAAATAAGTACTTAAAATATGTATGTGTGTGAATTTTGTATGAAACACTATTTATTACAGGCCAAGTTGTGGATCACAACGCTTTGGTGGAATCTCTTAGAAACAAAACCATCAAGGCTGCTGCTCTAGATGTCACGTATCCAGAACCTCTTCCGCGGTACGATTTCTGTAACCTACATATTCATTTTCTTCTTTTCCACAGAAGTTGCAAATATGACTCTAAACTGCCTTTTGATGTTTTTTTCTCTTGACAGTTTTTAAGATATTAGTGATAATTATATGAAATTTTGCCCTAAATAGTAAAGACTTTTAGGATATTTGGTGTCTGCTGTTCATCTATTCATTTAGACTGCATGTTAAAACGGTTTACTCTCTTTTAATATAACGTTTTTACTTATTATTTTAATAGAAATCATCCTTTGTTGACCATGAAGAATGTCATTGTGACACCCCATATCGGAAATTCCACAGACAAAACAAGAAGAAAAGTTGCAGAAAAACTTGTATCGAATGCATCTGCTTTATTAAAGGGTTTGCCTATTACAGATATAGTGACAATGCCATAATTTTGGGTTTCTGCATTGCTTGTGTGACATTTAAAAAATGTCTCTACCGATTCGAAAAAATATATCCGTAGTTATTAAATAAAACAGAATTCTTGAATTGACTATACTGAAATATTTTTAACAAATAAATATCTTATTGAATGTATTATGTATGTCTAAGTTTACAGAAACATTCGTCTTTGGCACAAAATAAGTGGAAGTATACGATTAAAAGGGTCACCAGCACTTTAGTCAGTATGCGTACCTTAAAAATCACTAAACTAAATAAGTTAGTATTCAAAGCAAACACTGTAAATATAACTATAATACTTGCAATATCCAATCAAATGAACTCATAACTATTAACACCCATGTTTGTTATAAATATGTTTTATGCAATAGTTGATTACTAATACCGCTGCCAAGTAGCTCAGAAGTGTCTGATTTTTTGACACCAGTCCAGTAGTTCACATACAGTTAGGTCTGGAAATATTTGGACACCGAGACAAATTATTTTGTTATTTTGGCTATTTACCAAAATAAATTGAAATCCCTCAGCTTTAATTTGAGGGTACTCACATCCAAATTTGAGGAAGAGTTTAGGAATTACAGCTCTTTAATATGTAGCCCCCAAAAGTATTTGGACAATTGACTGGTTTCATGGACAGGTGTGGGCTATTCCTTCTTTATTTCTTTATCAATTAAGCAGGCAAAAAGAGCTGATTTCTAGGTGTGGCATTCGTATTTGGAAGCTGTTGCTGTGAACCCATAACATTCAAATGAGCTTTCAATGCAAGTGAAGCAAGCCATCCTTAGGCTGCAAAATAGAAAAAATCATCAGACATATACCAGGAACATCAGGAGTAGCCCAATCAAAAAAAAAAGAACACACTAGGGAGCTCTGTAAGACAAAAAGGCCTGCACGTCCATGGGAGACAATATTGGTAGATGATTGTATGATTCTTTCCGTGGTAAGGAAAAACCCCTTCACAACATCGAGCCAAGTGATGGCTTCAGGAGGTAGGGATATCCGTATCCAATTCTACCAGAAAGACTTCATGAAACCATTCATTAGCCTCAAGAATAGAAAGTCCAGATTAGACTTTGCCAAAAAAAAGCCAGCCTAGTTCTGGAACTGCATTCTTTGGACAGATATAACCGAGATCAACCTGTACCAGAATGATGGGAAGAAAAAAGTGTGGCGAAGGCTTGGAGAACGGCTCATGATCTGAAGCATATCACATCATCTTTAAATCACGATGGAAGCAGTGTGGTGGCATGGGCATGCATGGCTTCCAATAGCACTGAGTCACTAACGTTTTATTGATGATGTGACAGATATATTGTCTGCTCAGATTCAGCCTGATTCATCGAAGTTGGTTGGATGGCACTTCACTTTACAGATGGACGATAAACCAAAACATACTGCGAATATTCTGCAATGGCCGAGTCAATCACCTGATCTCAACCCGATCGAGCATGCGTTTCACTTGATGAAGACAAAAGGCAGAAAGACCCACAAACAACTGAAGACAGCTGCAGTAAAGGCCTGGCAAAGCACCACAAGAAGGAAACCAAGCATTTGGTGATGTCCATGAGTTCCAGACTTCAAGCAGTCATTGCCTTCAAAGGATTCTCCACAAAGCACATTATATTTTTGATTGTGTTAATTTGTCCAATTACATTTGAGGCCCTGAAATAAGGGGATTGTGTATGAAAATGGTTGCAATTTATAAACGTTTTCATACAATATTTTTCTTCAATCCCTTGAATTAAAGCTGAAAGTCTGCACTTAAACCTTTTTTGTTTTATTTTAAATCCATTTTTGTGACGTGCAGAGCGAAAATTATGAGCATTGTGTCAGTGTCCAAATATTTTCAGACCTAACTGCATGTGAAAGAGATGATAAGTGGATGATACATAAATTTTTTATGCAATGTTAAGTGTGTAAAAACACTTTTCCTTCAAATATCTAATGTTGAGATTTAATGTACAAGCTCAACTGCAACCCATCTAATACCATACAAGGATGTAAAAATTTAAAGAACATCAAAGAAAATAGCTTGGCCTTACAAAAACACCATCATGTAGGTTTCTGGTTCAATGATGTTCTTTTACCTGTTTCATGTAAGTTTTCCTGCATAGAAACGTTCTGCATTAAATAATAAAGTGGGGAGTCAAAAGTGAACCTTTATTCATATTGTCCTATACAACACAACATAGCAATCTTCCATTGTAAAAAAGCTCATCTTGTAGTCCTTCCATGCTAGCACTGGAAGAGTTTAACCAGAATGAATATCTTTGTCAAATACTTGACTGATACCATGGGACATTTTTGTGAGCAAACTTTACTCAGAATGATTAATAAACATTTTGCTGGTGAAAATACTGGCCATAGAGGTCTGTCTTGTGAGCTCTGACCCGATGGTAACACGCCACATATAAAGCCCACTCCCAAAATGCAGGTACCTCAAATCCACAGTCTTTAGAGTCTCTGGTAATTGGGGGAACATGGCACTCTGTACCAGAGGAAAGAAGTAGTTCCAATGAACCCCTTGTACCAACCTCCACGAAAAACAGAACCCCTTCCAAGGCCCATAGTCTGTAGGAAGGAGGCTGGACCCTAGGCCCCTCCAGGAGCCCAGGGCACGGTGAGACACAGACAAGGAAGGGTCACACATACACATACAGATATTAACTGGAACATCTGGGTTGTTTAATATTTTTGAACACTGGATTAAACCAAAGTAAAGACATAGGTTTACATTCAGTAATAAATGAAGAACTGATTTATCCCAAATGTCTTCAGTAAATTAGCCATTACGTAGCATCTGAAGCTTTCCAGTTACTGGGGAATGACTTCATTAGAAACCTGACGACCGGCAACAGCATCAAGCATACTTTGAACCATTGTCTCCATCATAATACGCCGGGTAGAGCGAGTAGCACTACCTATGTGAGGTGTTAAAATCACATTGCTCAGTTTAAGCAGCTGGTGGTCTCTATAAAGAAAAAGTAAAATGTTTAAAACGTTATTTAAAATTATTATGAACTAACGTAGCATATATCTCCAGTACACCTGTGATGTAACAGTACTAAACTCTTACCTAGGTAATGGTTCTGGATATGTTACATCAAGTGCTGCAGCTCTGATGTCTCCATTTTGTAAGGCTTCAACCAAAGCCATCTGATCAACAACTAACCCTGTGAGCAGAAAAATGCATTATAAAATCAGATGGGAGAAACTGGGCCTAACACACCAAGTGATGCTTGCTGCAAAGGTAAGACCTAACTATTCATGGTCAATGGGAAAAGTCCTTTAAGAAGACAACCAATGATATGGGGAATTATACACCTTAACATAAAAGATTAAAGGTTTTACAGCTGTAAGAAATTGTGGCAAATAGGTTCACATAGATCCCACTACTGTGCAAATTCCCATTCCTAAGAAAGCTCACGATCATGTTCAAACTTCCCTACTTTCTGCAAAATTGTTAACTAGGATTTACCAAAGGAAGCAGTGAAAGACAGGCATCAGGGAACAAAATAAAATCTTTTTTTATAACCCATCAGGGAACAAAATAAAATCTTTTTTTATAACCCCCCCCCCCGAAATTTAAAAGACAGCTTCTATGGGCAAACCACTACAAACCTCTGCTGATGTTTATTAGGGTTGCCGAAGGTTTCATTAGCTGAAGCTCTTTTTTTCCAATGAGTTTTTGTGTGTCCTGTGTTAAGGGGACAGCCAGCACAACAAAATCCGATTGCCGGAGCAAATCATCTAGACTTTTACAGTAGGAGGCACCCACTGCCCTCTCCTCTTCCAGCCTGTAACATAAAATAAATGCACCCAAATCTACCAAGGACATTGCTCCAGTCATCTTTCTTGCCAGACTAGCCATTTGTTGGGAGTGAATTTCTTTTGTAACCACTATCTTAATGCACAAGATATGCATGGGGAATTCATTAGGAAATTGGCAATCTTTAGTTTTAAGACGGCTATTTATGGCCTCCAAGTAACATACCACCTAGTTGCACAAACTTGTATAATTCACAGTGTTCACAGTGGACATCCTCCAGAGCCGATTAATTTAAATCCATGATACGCAACCTCTAATGCCTGGTAAAGGTGAAGTTTTTAAATGCCTTCATTTGTAATATAGTCCTAAAAAACCTATAGCATGCTGGAAATAATGCAAAACTACATTTGTGCTCGGACCTATGCAAAATGCAGGTAAAGCAATTATACGTACTTCAGGCTATCTTCAGTATAGTAGGCCTAATGGCAAATCCAAGCCACTATGCAAGGATACTTGGTTTGCTTGTGTTTGGAGATTGTTTACTTGTGGTCTACATACACTGGGGTTTGTACACTAAAGAATGTGTTGACAAGGTTATACTATACATTAAGAAGAACCAACCCCATTGAGCTTCTGCTGCAGAAAGACCTTGGCTGGCACTGTGTATAATATAGTTATTTCAGCGAGATTTCACTAAAGCCCTTTTTACACATTGAATTATGCACTATTCAGGGCCGCCCCTTCATGCTACAATCTCTCCTTTTAGTGAATAAATCAAAATGCTAATGTATATTTGGTAATTACTAGCAGTAAGGCACTTTGCTTATCTATGTGATGAATCCAACAAGCACTTTTGCTATGGGAAAAGCCAATGTGCTGCTAAATGATACGAATAAGCATACCTCCTAGGGTTAAATTATCTCTCCCCTTTGGCAGCACCAACAATCCCAGTGTAAATTGTGCATTGCACAGTGAAAGGCAGATAGAAAATTCATTTATCCCTGTAAAATGATATTCTCTGATGGATGATCATAGAAGATCATATCTTCTGTATATAAGGGAATATTTCTTCAATATCTGAACTGTTTTTATATTTTTTTTACCTCTGGTTCCTGTTGTGATAAAGAATTTTCATTTCAAAAGCTTTAGCCCTTTCGGCAATCTTATATCCAATCCGCCCCATTCCGATAATGCCAAGCGTGGCCCCTGTGACTTCCTCTGAAACCCAATTAAGTGTGAAATGCTCGGTTTGTGGAGACACCGCAATCTGGTATCCTAAGCACATAAACAGTAGAGTTAGTGCAGTTCAAAAAGTCCAGGATAATTTTCACTTTTTCTTTTAAATGACTGATACGTAAAGGGCATCAGTTCCCATTGTACAAAACCAGGGGTCCGATCAAACCCCTCCAGTGTCCTGCTGCACAATGGTCCGGTTAAAAGGGAGATTTTTGATCTCCCCAACCAGCTTATTTACTCTATGGAAACTATGCGGCTCAGCACAGGCTCCATAGATTTCATTAAAAGGGGCTGCAAACCAGTACAAGCCCCTAAGCACTCTGAATACTGTTTAACATTATACTTTTCATTGGCACTCTAAAGAAAAGATATATTTTACATATGGGCCCAAGATATTTTTTTCCTCAGAAGCACAAAATGTAAGGGTGCTTATCATAATGAAAACAACGCCACTAACGAAATGAACCCAGTGGGAAACACATTAAGCAATGCACAGAACCCAACTACCTGTACATTGGAAATAACACCATGCATTATTTCTACTTTACAACTAAAATAATCTATTCTTTAGAATTTGATATTACCCTGTAGGACATTTCTGGCGGATGCAAGGAGCAGCATCATTGCTGTATCAGCAGTGGCATTACTAACAGCATCAGGCGTGTTGGCCAGCTTTACCCCTAAGCTAGAAATTAACTCTAGGTCTAAGTGGTCAATGCCTACTCCTGAATTTACAATAACTTTAAGCTTAGGGAGGCTTTTAAGAAGTTTGTAATTGATTTCAGGTTTGGCTCCCCAAACAAAGATACATAATATTTTTTCTGCCAATTCCTCCTTGTTCTCCTGGAATTCCTTCATAGTAATTAAGGAAAATTGCATCTTCAGAAAGTCCACATGTTCCTCCATGACACCACAATCTCCTCCAATCTCTTGTATCAGCACCCCAGGAAGGCTTTTAGTGGATGCCATCATATGCAGAGAACTAAATATTGAGAAAATAAAATAAGTGATAATAGAGAGATGGTGAGCTATGGCTGTGGAAGAAATATGGTGCATGTTTTTTAGCATTATCAACAATATTACAACTCAACAGTCCTAAAGTGTTCAGCGGGTAGGACTAAAACAATCCACTTGATTTGCTATTTAGTGTAAGCTAAAACATTTAGGAACAAGAGTGATTATGTAGAAGGAAGGAATTAAGTTATACAGTTCTATTAGGTTTGCATCTTCATGGTAAATTATAAACAATGTTGTATACTTACAAAACTATGTAAAAAGGAACAATCAACGTTGGCAAAGCCTTTCCCTAACAGCAAGTGATTTTCAAGGTTAGATTTCACTTTATTGTATGCAGATACCCAGCACTTTTGCTTACGCTGCATAAATGAAATCACCATACCTCTTCCTGTGAGAGCTCTGTTCTCATCAGCAGAGAGTTAGGTTAGCAGATTATATGCTTCACTTGAGCTTCAAAGTCCAGTTCCTCAGTAAATATTGGCTAATTCCTTAAATTCTAAACATCATCCTATTTCTTTTTGCTGGGGTCCCTCACCTTCCCCTGTAAAAACATAACAGAAGTATTTATTTAAGCAGGCGGCATGATATATCTCTATCCTCATTTATATATTTCCCTTCATTTGTCTTTACCTTAATTATTCCTGGTTTATCTTTTCCTCTTTCATTTATGTATCTAAAAAAGGTTTTATCACCCTTTTTTGTTAACCTGGCAATTTTCTCCTCTGTGTGTGGTTTGGGACATCTAATAATGTGTTTTGCCCCCTTAAGTTTGTATTTGCTCCTATCTTCCTAGTTTTGAGTGTGCCTATAGCTTCTTCTCCTTCAATATATTTACCACATCTACAGAGTACCATAGTGGTTTCCTTTTTTTTCTGTTAGCTTTAGTGAGTGACAAGCTGGGCTGTTTGGGGACAATGTTAACTCATGCTCATCCTATGTGTGTGTAATTTGGGTGCTGGTCAGGTTATATGTGGACAGTGAGCTATGCCTGTAATTTAGGGGGTTTTATCTGTACCTTAAATGCTCAGTTTTTATGTGAATTCCAATTGATCTATACCTGCAAAGCCAGGTTTGTGTGTTATTCTGTTGATCTATACCTGCAATGCTATGTCTCCATTATTTATGTATATCTGCAAATACAGGGTTTTTATATCTTATTCACTTCATCTAAAAATATTTTTTATTGTGTGTGTTAGCGGAGGGTGTGATTGCATGCTAGGAAGTGTGGAGCAGGGCCCACGGAATTGCTTTCCTGGGGTCCAATTTTTTCAATATAAAACATTGGCAACAGGGTCTGATATATATATTGGCAGCAGGGTCTGATATTAATATATATTGGCAGTGGGGTCTATATATAAGAATGAAAAACTGCCAGTCTCAGCTGGTTTTTTTTTTAAATGCATATTTCAGTCTGTTACTTCAAAGCAAACTACGTACATATTTATAGTATATATATATATATGTACGGTATTTCTTTGCAAGGTAAAGACTGAATATACGGCGTGCTAAGTCTTCGGCCGGGCCCGTGCTACATATGCCACTATATATATTATATATATATATATAATATATAGTATTATACTATATATATATATATTATATATAATTCATAATATATATATATATTATATATATATATATATATTATATATATATATATATATACTATAGTATATATATATATATATATATATATTATATATATATATAGGTTATATAATTAGATGCATATTGGTACAGGGCCGCCGAAGCACTTTAACGCCGTCCTGGGGCGAAGTTAAAAAGCATTTTAAACTTCGCGACGCCCCCCCCTGGTACTTTACCTTTGAAGAGTCCTGCGGCGAGTCTCCCTGGCTCTTGCCACGGGTGCCGGCTTGTTAATGCTGAGCGCCGCGAAATTGATGCCACTTCCGGCGCTCAGCATTACAAGCCGGCACTGAGATCAAACAGGGAGACTCGCCGCAGAGGAGAGAGAGAGGGGCGCTGAGCGGGTAAGCGAAAACCACTCGGCGCCCCTCTCTCTCTCTTCCGCTTCCAACAAAAAACGCTTGGGGCAGCAAAGTGCTGCCCCTTCTAAAGTGCCGCCTGGGGCAATTGCCCCAGTTGGCCCCATTGTAGGGCCGGCACTGCATATGTAGCGTTTTGTAATTGCCCCCCTACTTTGTCCTTGTCCCCCCCATATTCATAAATATGAAAGTTGGAGACGCCACTGAGCTGTTTTACTAGCAGGTCAATCAACATATTTCTGGCAGCAACAGCCTGCGTACCTCGCTTTCCCCCCAGTCTCCCTAAGTCTGATAACTTTCCTTGTATCATTAATAGCATCCATTACTTTGATTTAAGGCCCTCGGCTGCATATAACACCAGGAGAGGCGCCACACAGCTGGCATTTTACAATCAACCAACATCGCAAAGGTAACAACTTTAAACCAATCCACGCGCAGCTACTTACTGTATGTCACCCTCCACAAACCATAGAAATGAATGCTTTGTAGGGATAGAACGCCGCCGGGCGGCCATCATTGATATTGGCAAAATTTGTTTCTATATGCCGTCTTTTCTATTTCATAGATTGTAACTGCATCCTCTCCGGTTTGTGTGTCGGAAGGGGCGCAGCGGACCACCGTTTTGTTATGGAAATACTTTAGGTTTGCTTTAGGTTAGTAGTACAAGGGGGGCTTGCCCTCATCAATCATGGCGGAAGCTGAGCGTGCGTGCGCGAACTTTCCAGAAGTCTCTGTGTACGCTGTCCTAACGTTCTAAAACAGTGGGTAACGAGAGTGGCCGGGTGGCTGTTTGGATCGGTTTTCCTTTACAGGGTAAATGGGCGCTGAATAGGGGCCGTGGGGTAACGTTACTGGCAGAACACCAACAGGGTGTGCTAGGTGTTCTCCGTTTCTAGGTAACCGTATTCCCTGAGCTGTACAATTCTTGGAAAGGCTGCACACGGTCAGGGCTACGATTTACAATTCATACCGATCTGGTGTAAAAGGAAACAAAGCTTGCTTTAGATACAGCATGCGATCACCTACTAGGTGTGTTTACTATGCAGCAAGCCTGATTTAAGAATATTCGGTTTGTTAGTGGGGAGGTAAAAATCTAATAGAAAAACTCAAAGATCTATGTGATCTGGTGAAGCTCCATAAATCAATTAATGTCCATTGATGATCATGTCAGATATTCTGAATATATAGATATTATCTATACAGCTTTTAGCCTTTTGATGTTGAGACCTGTTGGAGTTTTTGTTATATTTCTATTTCTTTTGTATTTTTGTTCGCGTAAAGTGCTTTTTCTAACACAGCACCCGGTACGGTTTGTTTCTTATTTTATAGGTTTAAAACACATCTGTCAAGATGTCTTATATGCTTCCTCATTTGCACAATGGCTGGCAGGTCGACCAGGCCATTCTGTCCGAAGAAGA
>VKOC01019985.1:0-63142 GCA_009364415.1 Spea multiplicata | reverse complement strand
TATATAATGTTATCATTTCCCCTCTGAGGCGACGTTTTTCTAAACTAAACAGATTTAAATTAGTTAACCTTTCTTCATAACTATAGTGCTCCATTCCTTTTATTAATTTTGTAGCCCGCCTCTGCACCCTGTCTAGTGCTATGATATCCTTCTTTAGAAAAGGTGCCCAAAATTGCACAGCATATTCAAGGTGCGGCCTTACCATTGATTTATACAGAGGCAAAATTATATCTTTATTCCGCGACTTGATGCCCCTTTTTATACACGAAAAATACATATTTCACTGAATGTTTATATCTATTATAAATGTAATCTTTAGTGGAATCTTCTTTGGGTGACCCACTCCCAAGGTTTTGCCTAGAGATTCCTGGTGAAGCGCTGCTTCTCCCTGTCTCAGAGGTAAAATTCTAGGTCATGGACATACCTGGGAACTCTCCGGGTTTGACCCAGAGATTGCCGGGTGAGCGTTGCTCCTCCGGGTCTCTGGGTAAAGACCCCAAATCTTCCGGGTCGCGGGAGCGAGGTCTTGACACTCCCTGCTCCTCGCCTATTTTTTCCTTGAAATGGGGGTTTTCCCAATGCCGTCAGCGGGAACGCCCCCGAAGTCAGCGGGACGTCAGTGTGCAGTCCTGGCCGCGTCCCGCAAGGGAAGGCTCCGTGTACAGCGCAACTTAATTCAGGGGTTAGCTAGCTGGGGGCCAAGGGGAATGACCAGAGTCAGACTAGGGATGACTAAGCTGCATACATGGGAACTCTAGAGTTTGAACCTGAATATAAGAGCTTTTGTCCCAATCTCAAGGGGCAGATTCTCAGTGTCACACAGTCTGATGATGTGGTTGATATCCCTGCTTGAATGCAGGTAACTGAATTAAGTGTAAATTATGATAAGTCAAGATTTCTTGAGGACCATTATAAGAGCCATTTGGTTTACACATTTTGCAAGTAACTATATGCAATCTACATGATGGTCTATTTAACGGTTAGAATCTATGGTCTATTTAACGCAAGAGTGTCTGGGTCTGCCCATTTTTGAAAGCTCTGAGCTATACTAAGCAGCCAAAGCACTTTAAGGCCAGTGGCCCGCCAAATGACCTACTGGATATCTTGCTGGATATGTGCAGCTCACATTATAAAAACATAATATCTCTAGATGGCGGCCCAAGTTACATTTTTAAGTTATCAAAGTTACCACAGACTGCAGGGCATGATCTGCCTCAAGGCCTGATCTGACTATGTATGTTTGTGTCTGAGCATGTTTGTATATGTGTAAGTGTACATACATGTGCAAGTACGTGTACATGTATTTGTGAGAATGCCCCTGCTGACCTCTGCCCAAAGCAGACACCACTGCTATCCAAACTGCAGTGGTCACGGTTCTTTTGGAGACCTACCAACACCCCAGCTGCTCCACCAAAGCCACCTAAGAAGGACATCATTTTGACACTAACCTTCATTAACTTTTGGTTAATGAATGGTTCCAGCACTACAGGACTACAGGATGCAGCAAAGTCAAGAGTTACATTAATGCCTGGATGGAGGCTCTCAGAGTGGACCAGGGTGTCCGGAGAATAGTCCTCCCATCCTCCAAGGAATGGTACGTGCTACAACTAGATTGGCGAATGCAGTACCTGGGAGAAAAGCCCCAAGAGGACTTGGTGGCTGAGTTGTAGAAGTTGCTTCCACTTGAAATGACTTTGGATTGTGGATACCGGGCCCTGTATTGGCAGGCCATGCAGTGGTGTCTAGAGCTGAAGGATGACTACATGCCAGAGGGCGATGATTTTGGCGGCCCGGGATTGATAATGGAAAGCCTACAGGAGGACAGAGAATTTGGGAGCCCATTGAAATATCGGTGCGAGGAGATCCGGGCGTTCAGGGAAGGAATTCTCGCAGATGTGCCCTGTTACCTGCCCGACTTGTGGGCGGATTTCGATTATTTGGTTTACCAAGAATGGATCCTGGAGCAGGCCTACCGAGAACTCTTTGACCGTGCTCAGCAGTGTGCCCCAGAGGATCCTGTGAGTATTGTGCCCCCACCAGAAGCACAAACATCCGAGCAGAGCGCAACTGGCCTCTGCCTACTCCCTTCCCTCACCCCAGACACTTTGACCTATTGCCCGCAATATGGCCCAGAAACTGACCGAGACCTCCTCTGCATATACCAGCCAGATCCCCCAGCTGAACTGCTGGCATTGAGGCAGAGTGCTGCTGCTCTCTGCCCACCCCTTCCCCTTGTTCCCAAGCCTGACCACAGCAACCATGGAGGGTCCGGTCGGCAGCCCCAGAGTTAGTGGTGCCCCTGGACTTCACAAATGCAGCTGAAGCGCGTCCCTCAGGACAGAGTGATGTTGGCCTCTGCCTGCTCCCCTCTGTGACCCCATGTTGCCCAGAGGCAGTGATTTCTATGGATCCTGTATCCCCAGCAGAAGTCTTGGCAATGGGAGAGAGGCAGATCAACAGCTCTCCCCAGCAGATGGAGTATACAGGAGGGGATGCATGTGGCTTCCCTCCCCTCGTAGTCATACAAACATTTGTGCCATACAGGTGGATTGGACTACGGTCGCCACCTGCAGTCCCCAGAGGTCCCAGGCAGTCAGCCCAGAACCCCATATGGAAGGGACCCCAGCCTCTCTGTTTTCTCCCCAGCGGCTGAAAGGACTCCAGGGAGAAGTCACATTTGGCCCTTCTTCCCAGCGGCAGTTACGTTATTTGGGAGAAGCAGAGTGCGGCTGGGTGAGTACTGCTCTTTTGTTAAATTGTTTTGGGGAGTACCAATTTGTGGCTGGCAGTGGTGGACCAGATATACAGACTGACTTACGAGTCAAACCGTGTGGGGTCTTATCAGACATCAGTCTCCCCCTGAAAAAGGAGATATGTGATGGAGTGTGTGACAGAACTGCCCATCACTGGGGCCCCTGGAGAGGACTGAAAGCAAGCCTGCTACCCACAGGTTATGGACCCTGTCTCCTTGCCCTGGTGAGTGGGACTCGTCTGGGACCCAAACTCCCAAGTGCACCCCAGTACCGGTTAGTGGGACATGTGCCTCTTGTCAGCCCCCTGCAGCGGCGGAGCTGTGCTCTCCGACTGAACTGGATGCAGACCCGGTTGGGGCCCCAGTTCAGTCTTCTTTTTAAAAGGGGAGATATGTGACAGAAGGACCTGTCATATAGGGCCCCAACGTACTCAGAGATGGCTCAAGCCTGGCTGTCAAACAAAGATAGCACATGTAGGAACTCCATTGTTTAATTAATCCCATCAATAGGATTACTGTCAGGGGATTAAAGGTTGGGTTGTCTACATGCACCTATTTATCAATGTTAATTTATGTTAATGAAGTTCTGTGGATATATGAGTCTATGTTTTATAACAATAAACTGTTCATTCCTGCTGTACTCAATTCAAGGTAGTTGTGTCTGCTTATTAGGTACACATAGCAGGGTTCCAAGTTGTGCATGCTGGCTGGTGCTGGACGTTTTTCCGGGGACAACAGGAGGATACTGGGTGATCCCTGGGAGTTACTACAGCTCTCTTGGTGAACCCGTTACAATGAGTAAAAGATGTTTCAAGTAAAAGTCAGAAAAAGTAGTCTTTTTAATAGTAAGTTATATGATACAACAAAATAATGACATCTAAAGAAAGCCCTTCTTATCCTGACAGCCATTGCCACGAAGGGTACAAAAAATAAAATCAGCCACTGTCACGAACAGGTTAATAAATAACTACAACCACTCAATCACACATACCACTAGCAATATAGCAGTTTCTAACTGATTCCTCAACCATGTAACACATAAATGCACAAAGCCCTATGTGTATTTAGCGCTCTAACCTTCTCCTGACCTGAAACATTTAATAAAGTAAATACAGACAATATGAGCATGCAATCTATATTATAGAAAAATTCTGCAGCACCTGTTTTATAGCCCTCTACTATACCAATCATATGCAACAAAGTGTCAACAGATAATGACAGTGATTCATTTATGGGCAGAACACACGCGCATGTTTCAAGCATCTGCAGTCAACAGGTGACACAATCCTCATCGAGGAGGTTTGCAGTAGTCCCTCCCT
The DNA here is from genome assembly GCA_009364415.1 of Spea multiplicata. NCBI lineage: Eukaryota > Metazoa > Chordata > Amphibia > Anura > Pelobatidae > Spea > Spea multiplicata. The sequence goes on along the minus strand of VKOC01019985.1, from coordinate 59,071 downwards.
CAGCAAAGGTAAAATTCTATAACCCTGTGACCAATCATATATCTATGTGTCAGCTGACCACTGCAGAGGATATCCAGGCCAGGCAGCCTACTAGGGTGCTTCCAATATACCATTATCCAGACAAGCCCTGCGGTATTCCATCCTATTGGTAACATAGGAGGACAGAAACATTTTAGCCTACAGTGATGTAGAGTAGTCCATCTCTGGGGAAATACTTTTATTTTGCTACTAGGTTGACCCGGGAAAATGCATACTATGATATGTTACATGAGAAGGAATCCCCACAAGTCCATGAATGTTTTAGAGTTGTTCAAATCTAGCAATGCACGAGAGGCTAAACATTTATTCCACCTTCCGCTTTTTATACCTTAGAAAGTAACTTATCTATCGTTGTTTTTATTAAGAATGCCATAGTGAATCCTTCCTTATCTACATTCCATTTGAATCCCTTCTGGGTATTCTGACCCAATAATATAATACATTTGCATATGGATATCACAAGTAATCATTAGACAGCTACAGGATGTTTTTCTGGCTGCTAACATGTCAAAGGGTGGTAGATACGTGGAACAGTGTCCCAGTAGAGGCTAATACAGTGAGGGAATTTCCACATGCATGGCATCGGCATATAGCTATCTTAATCTTATGCTTGTAGTGTTGTGATATATTATTCAGCCTTACAAAAAAACTATTTTATTACAGGACCACACACATTTAGGGTAACAGTTTTAGTTTAACAAAGAAACCCGCTTAAAAAATACCCAGACTACATTATTTGTGTATTCATACTCTGATTGCTACTGATGTTACCTTTTTTTTAGCCAATTCTGTTCTACCACTAGTGGCATTTCAAACATAGTTTCACTTAAATAGGGGGGCGTAATGGTCTAACTCGCATAACTGCGAAACTGTCCACAAACAGTTGGCCAATGTGACTAAATCCCATAGTTGGGACTCCTGACCAGTACATTTTCCTGGGATGGGAAACCCTGATACTAACGTAAACTTTACACAAGTCCCCTATGTGTAAAAATAAGTATTTTAACACCTGCATTAACCATCGACACATGCAAAGTGACAATAACCAATGCACATCATAAACTCATAAAGAAAGCCACGCACCTAACTAGTACTAATACTTTTTCTCTGTGAATCATTTATCAGTTTTTTTCCACTACTGGAAAATAGGCAATTAGCTTTCCCCCCCCACACAAGAAAGTGGGAACGGTCATTACCTGAAGCGGCTTGAACTAGCAGGACAAGGAAGATGAGCAGCATTCTGTGATCAGTCACATGCTCCAGAAAATGCAGGTAAAAGTCAACTCCAGTAAAGCCGGTGAGAGAGTTTTTTCGAGACGTGTATGAAAGCAGAATGCCCGTGCTGACCCTGTCACTGGCATTTGGCCCTGTCACTGGCATATGGCACTGTCACAGGCATTTGGCCCTTCATGTGCTCTCCTCAGTAGCTCTCCCTACAATCTCAAGACTGCAGTTTTCCTACACAGGTAGTTTGTCTTCTAGTTCTTAGTATCACATGCTTCAAGCCGAATTCCCTGAAACTAACTTCCTTATCTCTATTCTTTGTGCTCTCCGCACCGCAGTCTTGAAACACCCACATATATGTAATGCAAGGTAGGGCAGGGACTCCAAATGCAATGGGAGGAGAAAGCTAACCTGTATTACCTCCTGAGTTTGCCAAAGGCAAAATGTGACTAAAAGTAGAGACAAACACGGTAGAAAAGAGAATACCACATGGTATAATGACACTACTATATGACACTATATGACACTACTTTCGGTTAGTGTCAAATAAGAACTTTGCAAATGATAGTCAGATTGCTAAATCTATGTTCATACTTATTTAATTACCAGAGCAGTCATAATATTTTGCTATTTGTTTTTTGTGACATTTTTGGGCTTTTATTACTTAATCAGTGTTTTTGTGGAAACATTCATTAATCTTCATAGAAACTAAATTTGAGGGTAGATAAGAACTATTTGGCCCTTCTAGTCTGCCCATTTTTTTAAACTTAATCAGTCCTTGGTCTTACCTAAGAATCAGGATTGCTTAATGCCTATCTTATGCATGTTTAAATTCCTCCGCTTGATTTGCCTCTACCACTTCTGCTAGGAGGCTGCTCCATTTATCCACAACCCTCTTATTTTAGTAACACTTCCTTATGTTACATGTAAACATTTTTGAGGCACTGTCCCAGCAAAATGTTGTCACAGCAAATGTATATATATATATTATATATATATATTTCACACCCAGCCCAAACATTCTAAGCTCTTAGAAAAAGAGCGCACCATTAGAGGAGGAAAGACAGCCAGAGGAATTTTATCTATTAAGAGGGACACATCCATTTTATGTTGATTTTCTATTACAATATTACAGGTTTCTTTTGCTTTAAACAGCAAACAACAAACAAGAAGATTCATACAAGTGAAGTGTACTTCATACAAGTGTTACCACGGTCAAAATGTCCATATATACAGAAATGCAATTTACTCTCATAAAGCAATATTTTTACTGCATGTAACACATAACAAGAAGATTCATACAAGTGAAGTGTACTTCATACAAGTGTTACCACGGTCAAAATGTCCGTATATACAGAAATGTAATTTACTCTCATAAAGCAATATTTTTACTGCATGTGGCTATCTCCACCTTGTTTTTTTTTACGTAGTGTAAAACATGCATTTAAATGTGACAAACATTCCACAAAAGGACAATAATTTGCAATTCATCAAAAATAAGAGAGAAAAATAATAATACTATAAATTACAGATTTAAGAAGTTATCATTAAAAGACAATAAAAGATTGAATTATAGGGTAACCATACTCTAATAAAAGCCACGACAATAATTTTTTTTTTACAGAATAAAAAATAAACATTTTTTAGGCTGGGAGGGCGCATTTTCATTAGATCTTCCATCTTCCGCTAACCGCTTTGCCACTGCTCACCAGTCTCAAGGACAGTGCAGTATCGGCTCAGCGGTTCGCAAGGTAAGTAAAATATCCCCCTCATGAGCCCTCTATTTATAGTTAAATTTCCCGCCCATAGCGCAGCGCGAGCTAGGGCGTGACACACCTAAACGCGGCGCGAGGCACCCGCAAGACAACTAAAAAAGACCGGGAAAGCACCAGCGCATGCGCAAACACCATTTAGTTATATAACATTTATTTATTTTTTTAAAAATCCTGACTTCTTTCTCGATGTTTAGTGGCAATTTATTACTGATTGGAACCCTGTCCAAAGAAACTCGACAGATATAGACAGAATAGTATGATCGATACTAATGGAATCCTTGTATGTAACGTTTGTTTGTTTTGAATGTCATTGTAATGTTATATTGGGTATTGTTAATTTGTGATGTTTTTTGAGGATAAAATAAAAAAAAAAATCCTGACCTTTACCTGGACCCTGTATTAAAGCTATTGGTACTAATATAACTAACCCTGTCCCCACCTCATGTCAGCCTGTCCCCCCCTCATGTCAGCCTGCCCTATTGTTGCAGGCTTTATCATTCTTATTGTCAGGGGAAAACATACATGACTGCCATGGTGCTTTAAGAGCGTCAGTCTCTAAGTGATTAGAACTCCGCCATTCTACTTTTTTGCAAGGCAAAATGATTAGAGTCATTGTGTTTGTCCAGTAGGGCTAAAATAGCAGACCTAGAATACATACATACAGGGACGCCATGAGAAATCTTGGGGTCCAGTATATACGGTACTTGTTCAATTATAAGACAAGGTTTTATAAGACAATACCCCTCGTCTTATAATCGGGGTCGTCTTATAATCAGACCTCACAAAGGTCTGACAATAAGACTAAGATCCAGATCCCCCTCACCGGGGAATTCTCTCTGACAGCCGGGGAAGGTCTGCGTGATGGACGCAGACAACCCCTGCTGCTAACCGCACCTCTTTCCGGCTGCAGCGGAAGTTGCCATCACGAATCGCGTAGACGTCTACAGGCTGCCCCGGCTACACACCGGGAGTCACAAGCACCGGTAAGTTTGGGGAGGGGGAGTGTTAAATGGGGGCATAAGGCATTTCTGTAGGCAGAGTGCTCTATGAAATGCCTTTTAACCCCCTTAATGCCACTCTGCCTCCAGAAATGCCTTTTAACCCTCTATACGCCTCTCTGCCTCCTGAAATGCCTAATACCTCCCTATATGCCACTCTGCCCCATAATATGCTTTTAACCCCCTAAATGCCAGAGTGGCATATAGGGGTATAAGGCATTTCTGGAGGCAGAGTGGCACATAAGGGGTCAAAAGGCATATCATGGGGCACAGTGGCATATAGAGGGTTAAAAGGTTTTTCTTGGGGCACAGTGGCATTTAGAGGGTTAAAAGGCATATCATGGGGCACAGTGGCATATAGGGGGTTTAGGGCATTTATGCAGTGGCATAAGGCACCCGCAAGACAGCGCAAGGCAGCCCAAAAAGCGCGGCAAAGCCTGTCAACTGTAAGTAAGGAAGTATGCAGTTGTGGGTATGTACGCAAATGTAGGTTAAAAAATAATATAATAAAATAACTTTAATATTATAATAAAATAAATATAAGAATAAACCCCTTATTTTGAATAACACCCATTAAATATAAAATTAGATAATATAGATCTTTAACCAAACCGGTGTTGTCTGCCACTCCTAGCAGCAACATCAGCAGCAGTGCCGCAAGCAGCACAACACAACTCCTGACCTTTTCCTGACCCTTACACTAATGGCTATTAACACTATTAAAGCTATATCTGTCCCCACATCTTCATGTCAGCCTGCCCTATGGGTTTGCAGGCTTTATCACTACATTTTATGTCCCTAAATTGCCAGGGACTAAATTCTCTTCCAAAGAGAGGCTTTATTTATAATACCCAGGAGACTCGCTGGGTAATCTCCCCAATGAATCTCTGGAAATATACTCGTTTTCAAACAAAATTAGGGCTGCAACTAATGATTATTTTCATAATCGATTAGTTGGCCGATTATTTTTTCGATTAATTGATTAATCGGATAAAAAATGAATGTAAATTTTTCATTTATTTAAAATAATTTAATAAACAAATGATCTTAAATACAAAAAGCAGAAGAAAAAATAAAATGCATTTCTTGTCTTTATTTCCCAACCAGCCTCCCGGACATTCCACTCCACGCCACGCTGCCTCCAACATATGCCACGCTGCCTCCCACAGCACTTCACGCTGCCTCCCACATCTGCCACTCCACTCTACCCCCCCACATGCCACTGTGCCTGATACACCTTATACCCCATAATACACCACCCCATCCTTCCCAGACATGCCATACTGCCCTCCCCATATATGCCACTCCACTCTACCACCAAATATGCCACTCCACTCTACCCCCAGATATGCCACTGTGGCCCCAGATATGCCTTATACACCCTGATACACCACTCCGTCCTCCCCAGACATGCCACACTGCCCTCCCCACATATGCCTTATACCCCCAGATATGTCACTTCACTGCCCCCAGGATTTAGATTCCCCTTAGTTTGCCCCCCCTTTATCTCTAACTGCACCTTAAGTTAACTTTATTAAATTAATTAAATTAACCCTCAGTTCTCATCATTAAATTAACCCTAAACACCCCATTAACCATTACTACCCTTAAATTAACTCTAAATACCCCATCAAAACAACTACCCTAAATTAACACTCAACTCCCCATTAACCACAGCATCCCCCTAAATTAACCCTAAAGACCCCATCAACCACAGCATCCCCTAAATTAACCCTAAATTCCCCATTAACAACAACTGACTCAAATTAACCCCAAACATCCCATTAACCAGAGATGCTCCTAAATTAACCCCAAACACCCCATTAACCATAGCTGCCCCTAAACACCCCATTAACCATAACTGCCCCAAAATTAACCCCCACCTCCCCTAACTTTCAGTAGCCCAAATATTAAGATATATATATACTTACAGTTAGATGAGTGTCACAGCCATGTGGTTCTGGCCTGGAGAAGGAAGGGGCGGGGCCAGTTGTCACGGTGATTACAGGGAGGGGGAGTAAGTAGGAGCTGCTGCTGTGAGACGGTGAGTCAGTGAAACGGATTATATAATGAGGGGGATTTTTCAGAGCGTTTGCTCTGAAAAAACCCTCATTTTATAATCAATAATAATCGATTCAACTAATCGATAATGAAATTCGTTGGCAACGAATTTCATTATCGATTATTATCGATTTTATCGATTAGTTGTTGCAGCCCTAGAGCACTGCATCTAACTGGCACAGACTCCATAGTGACCTTACTCTGCACCACACATGCAGAGCACCAGGATAGGACATCTTAACCCAGTGCTCAGTATGATAAATGGCATCCACAGAGGCAATTAGTAGGGGGTCAAAACCTAGGGCAGTACCCATCCAAGATACTCCTCTGCCCGTATGAATTTGCCCCCCTAATTACTGTATTTGCTCGATTATAAGATGACACCCCCAAATTTCTATATTCATTTAGAAAAGGAAAAAGCTATATAAAAAAATATGAAATATTATTTCCTTTTATTTGTCAAACCTGCCCCCCAGTTATGCACATCTGCCCCACGACTTGCCACTCTGCCTCCCTGATATGCCACTCTGGCCCCCAGATATGTTCTTATACCCCCTATTTGCTACTCTGCCTCCCTGGTATGCCCTATTATGCCCTGTATGCCACTCTGCTTCTCTGATATGCCCTCTTGCCCCCCCCCCGATATGCCTTATACCCTCTATATGCCACTCTGTCCCCCAGATAGGCCGTATCCGCCCTATTTGCCGGTGGAAGTCTGTGCGCAAACTCCGCAAATACTTGACACGGGGCTTCAATGTATGAGCACCAGAAGGTCACGCCGGTGCTCCTTCATAGAAGCCCCGGCGGAAGTGTTGTGTGGCAGAGGAGGCTGTCGGAGAGGAGGATCCGGGTCCCCTGCATCGCTGTGGGGGTTCTGGATCTTAGTCTTGTAGCCAGACCTCTATTGGAGGTCTGATTATAAGATGACCTTGAATATAAGGCGAGGGGTATTTTTTTAGAGCATTTGCTCTGGGGAAAAAACGTGTTTTATAATCGAGTAAATACGGTATTTGCCATGCAGAAGATGTGTCAGGCCAAGCACATCTACTGACATGTGGTGTAGTAAGCGCCAGTCAGCTTCAGTGTTAAAGCTTTCCCACTGATTTAAAGAAGAGTACCTTTCTGCTTATGAATAAGGTTAGGTGCTTTTTCTATTTTAAGCATTTTAAAGAATACACATTAAAAGTACTCAAACTATAACATACTTCCAATTCCAAAATGATGTTATGTACTCACCATACTAAAGGTCTTATTTTTTTAAGTTTCCCAAAGCCATACATAAGAAATTAAATAAATGCAAAGAGAAAATACGGAGCACTGGAAAGCTGGGCAATACTTAAGCCTTCTGTGTTCCAACATTAGTCCCAAAATATTATGATATATTGCAAGGTTATTGGTTAAAAGGGTACAGACTTACCTGTTTTAGCTCTTTCAGAACATGTTCATCAACACCTTCTTCAACAAATAATTCCTTTACTCCTTCAATTACATCTTCAATAATTGACTTGTATAGTTTAGGCTATAGGAAAAAATAAAACTTGTAAATTGACACAACATACAAATTAAGAGTCTCGTTAACAATCTCACTTGAAACTGATCTTTAAACAAGCCTAACCAAATAGCTAGAAAATGCATAAATAATTCAACATTTAATGGGGCTACAGAATGGTCCTCTGTACTTGTGCTCCGCCGGAATTAAGACAAGTCCAACTCAGAAAACACGGTATTCAAATAAGAAAAAAAAGGAATCTACGAAAAAGACATGAGAAGATATTAGCAGCACACTACAGAGCTGGATGGAGAACGGAGCGGCTTCACCCGTTTATGGTATTACCACATACTGTCCATACAGGTAAGAAAGTTTATCACTCGTTTGATGAGTTTATTTTTTATATCGTACACAAAGGTGTCTGAAAGTATAAATGCCATGAGCACTAAAGTTCTAAACAAATCCCAGTTTACTTTAGCCAGATGGAAACATTGGAGGCACTTGGCCATCAAGATTAAAGGGGTACTGTAGAAAATAGTTTTTCTATTACATAATGTAGTTACTCCAACAATGATTGCCAATAGAAAAGATAAACACTACGCTAAACACACTGAATTAATGAAGGAAAGACTTTCTCACTATGCAGCGAAACATCTGTGCCTCGTAACCAGATTTGTGAAACCCCAGCAACAATCTCACTACATGTGACAGATTAAGGTGCAATTATGCAATCTTTGAGTGTCCACACTCAAGGACACAACCCATGCCATGGAAAAGATTAGATAAATAAACTGCTCCACACCATACCCTAAGGCCCTATTCTACACGTATATGACGCAACACGGACTATGTATTGTATTTTTCAAGGGAGGAAAAAACTTCAGAGACTAAAAACTGATAACTATGACTCTCTTGCTTTTATACTATGCATGGCATGCTCTGCTACAATGTTACGCCACATGCTAGAAATAACTGTTAGAAACAGTTGGCTTATATATACACACACACACCCACCCACAAAGTGCCCCACTCAAATCACTTCCCACCCACAAAGTGCCCCATCTCAAAACCACTTCCCACCCACAAAGTGCCCCATCCCAAACCACTTCCACCCAAAGTGCCCCACCACAAAGTGCCCCATCTCAAAAACCCACAAACTTCCCACCCACAAAGTGTGCCCACAAAGTCATCAAACCACTTCAATCAGATCCCATTAAATGGGACATTGCCCTGGCCACTGTTACATAGGCCTGGGAGTTAAGGCAGGACTGCTAGAAGTTATAATTATTCTGTTGAGAGCAGGGAGTGCCTGTGAGAGCTTCTCATTAAACACATATGTAAAAGCAGGCTTTTATAACCAGTATTATGCGCATGTTCTGCGAGCAACTATAACGACTTCCATTCAAATGCTATCAACAGCCAACCAACAAACCACTCGGTTTAGCTTCACTCTCGCCTAAATGGACTTCCGGTTCCCAAGTAGGAAGCCGAGTGATAAATAAGTGAGGGCCTAAAGCCATAAAGCATTCTCCATTAATAAATGTGGCATGCACCCACACCATAGTCTTGGTGATAAGATGGAGACGTCCGTCCTTACCACAGGGTTTGGATTCGACGAGTGCGCCATGGCTACCTCTCCTAGCAGGCGTTTGCGAGGGACAACCCGCACCGCACATCCGCTCCTCCCGACTGCTCTTCTGCACCTGCCAACGCCCGCAGCGCGTACTGCAACTAAGAGGGTCACGTGACAGCGACTCGGCAACTGTGCCGGCTTCCCGTACGAGCGTGTCACATGACCATCAGCTCCCTGTCAGGTAATTTCCTTAAAGAGTTTTCGAAGACAAGCTTATGCGGTGGGCGGGGTATAGAGAGTCAGAGACCGTGACTGGACCTGGTTTATAGGTTTCTGGACTCTTAGTGAATTACCATTTAAATATCCATCTTAAGTGACCCTGTTTAGGCGGGAGAGTCCCTCTTTGGGACCAAATCCCTCTGCCCCTCTTTGCTAGAAGCGCATAAGGGTTAGTGGGTATAGAGTTGGCACCCAGGAAATCGGCATTCTGTGGAGAGGGTTGCGGGTGCACCTTTCCAGGGGCCATACATCTGATTTCTTTACTTTGCCCTCCCTACAATGGCAGAGGAGGCCCTGGATTAATTAATACAGGAAGGGCCCCTTCTATGGACTTCTTGGCTTTAGCAACACTCTTTACCTTTTGCTGTCTTTTTCCTTTGTGTTCTATTCTTTCCACCTCTTTGGGAATTTCTTGTAAATGTCTCTTTTCCCGTCTCACATCTTTTTCTACTCTTTACCTTTTTTCTTCTATCTTGTCTATGTTCTAAATTCTATTCTGCATGTGTATGTATGTATATATGTGTATATATATATACACACACAGTGGATATAAAAAGTCTACACACCCCTGTTCAAATGCCAGGTTCTTGTGATTTTAAAGAATGAGACAAAGATAAATCATGTCAGAACTTTTTCCACCTTAAATGTGACCTATAACGTCAACAATTCAATTGCAAAGCAAGCTGAAATCTTTGAGGGGGGGACCTCAATAACCTGGTTGCATAAGTGTGCACACCCTTAAACTAATATTTTGTGGAAGCACCTTTTAATTGTATTACAGCAATCAGTCTTTTTGGGTAGGAGTCTATTAGCATGGCACATCTTGATGTGGCAATATATGCCCACTCTTCTTTGCAAAAGCGCTACAAATCTGTCAGATTGCGAGGGCATCTCCTGTGCACAGCCCTCTTCAGATCACCCCACAGATGTTCAGTTGGATTCAGGTCTGGGCTCTGGCTGGGCCATTCCAAAACGTTAATCTTCTTCTGGTGAAGCCATGCTTCTGTGGATTTGAATGTGTGCTTTGGGCCATTGTCATGCTGAAAGGTGAACTTCCTCTTCCTAACGGACGCCTGAAAGTTTTGTGCCAAAATTGCCTGGTATTTGGAACTGTTCATAATTCCCTCCACCCTGACTAAGGCCCTGGTTCTAGCTAAAGAAAAACAGCCCCAAAGCATGATGCTGCCAACACCATGCTTCACTGTGGGTATGGTTGGTGTTCCTTGGGTGATGTGCATGCAGTGTTTTTGCGCCAAAACATACCTTTTGGAATTATGGCCAAAAAGTTCAGCCTTGGTTTCATCAGACCATAACACATTTTCGCACGTGCTTTTGGGTGACTTGATGTTTGTTTTTGGAAACTTCAGCCGGGCTTGGATGTTTTTCCTTCTTGCCACCCTACCCCATAGCCCGTTTAAATGAAGAATACGGGAGATTGCTGACACATGTAGCACACAGCCAGTACTCGCCAGAAATTCCTGCAGTTCCTTTAATCTTGCAGTAGGCCTCTTGTAAGCCTCCCTGACCAGTTTTCTTCTCGTCTTTTCATCAATTTTGGAGCGACGTCCAGTTCTTGGTAATGTCTCTGTTGTGCTGTATTTTCTCCACTTGATGATGACTGTCTGCTGTGTTCCATGGTATATCTAATGATTTGGAAATTCTTTTGTACCCTTCTTCTGACTGATATCTTTCAACAATGAGATCCTCTGATGCTTTGGAAGCTCTCTGCGGACCATGGCTTTTGCTCTTAGATGCAACTAAGCAAATGTCAGGTAAATCTTACTAGAACAGCTGAACTTTATTTGTGATTAATCAGAGTCACTTTCACTGATGGCCGGTGTGTAATGACTTCTATTTAACATGAGTTTGAATGTGATTGGTTAATTCTGAACACAGCCCCAGTTATAAGAGGGTGTGCACACTTATGTAACCAGGTTATTGTGAGGTTTTTTTTTTGTTTTTTTTCCCCACCCTCAAAGACTTCCGCTTGTTTTGCAATTGAATTGTTGATGTTATAGGTCACATTAAAGGTGTGGAAAAAGTTCTGACATCATTTATCTTTGTTTCATTCTTTAAAATCACAAGAACCTGGCATTTTAACAGGGGTGTGTAGACTTTTTATATCCACTGTATAATGTTTTGGGACACCTCTTCAAGCACCGAGCCATGCAATCTACATTTACAAACAGCAGTGAATTGAAGCGTGGTGCTGTGATATGATGCAACCTTTGCAATAAGTCAGTTTGGGAAATTTCCTCCCTGCCAGATATCCCACGGCCAACTGTAAGAGGTATTATTGGAAAATGGAAGGGTTTAGGAACAAAATGTTAAAGGGATAGTCTAGTGTCCCGTACAGCCTAAACGATGACAAATGTACTTTAAAGTTTTTTGTAAGAACTTTAATATGTGTTTTTTACCTGTAAGGGGAACACACTTCCCTTTAGGAGAAGCTGCAGCCCCAGAGCTGCCCTTTCCACTATCCATATAAGCTTTAAGCAGCCAATCAGTGATAGGAACATGATCTCATTGAAATCAGTTAGAATGCTTTCTGTACAGAATATCTCTCGTGTTAGCCAGTGCTGGGGCTAGCTGGAGGTGAGCAGCAGCACAGTGATTCAGTCAAACACATCTCTTGCAAGCCAGGGCGGCTTGCAAATACATCCGTTAACTCCGCTGTATAGAATTGTACGTTCAACTGTGCAATTTGCTCTTAAAGCAGTATAATCTATACAAAGTAATTATGCATTTTGTGCAATCATTTCAGTAGGGCTGACTTTATATTCTTTTATTAGCCATTTCTGAAAATGTGACTACAGAAGACACAGCTCATGTCAACAATTAGGAAGAGAAGGTACTATGCATACCAGCAAAACATAGTAACACAATGTACTGGCAAGGCATCGAATGTGGTTGTCAATTATGAGACGTTTTCCACTCTTTGGGTTGTAGGACCATTTACAACAAGCACCAGTTCTCGTTTGTCTTATTGTTTTATGTTGGATGTATACAATGGCATATCCAAGAGACACATTATCTGCGTCAATTACCGTATGCAATTCTTCGTAACCACACACTGATTCAAAGATCTAAATAACACATTTAAATTATTTGAATGCATGGAAATAATCTACATTGTAATACATATTGCTTATGAACATGTCACACCGAAAAAGGCTTTAAACCAGTTGAGATCCGAAAATAAATTGCATTCTCAATAATACGGTCAAAATATGAGAGCAAGTGATTCCAAAGCATGGCTATCACTACCATCTACAGAATCTGCCAAGAGAAAAAATATAATTTGTCTCAGCTGATTATAAGAAAATTGCATTCCCTGGGTTTATGTGTAGATATCTCCAAATGGCAAGAATTCCTCACTGCAATTACGAATACATCAAGATGTGAACAAGTTAAAAAGTAAAAATGACACTCATAGTTTAATGGGAAGCATTGTACAATGTCACCTTGGTTACAAGCCACCGGTACAGTGCATGGTATATTAGTCACTCTGCATAAGGAACTTAGTAAAGTCAAGTTTACTGAGTTTGATTCACTCATTGCTAGTTTTGCTCTGTGTGTGTGCTGTATTTGTGCAACAAAGGTTCAGGAACAAATTTACAACAGGGGATCACTTACGTCACTAAAGCAATATGGTTATGGAAGGCTATGTATTTCCACATTAAAATAAAAAAACACCAAAAATCCATATACAGTTTTGAATTACGTCAAGTTAAATAAGAGCCGTAGCTAGCTCCTTTTGCACCCGAGGCAAGAATAGAAAATTGTGCCCCCCACCTATTTTCTTTTTTTACAGAGGTTATTTTATTTACACTGCCTTTTCACATACTTGTCCATAAACACACATATACCCATACACGCTGCCTTTACACACGCCTGCCCATAAACATACATGGCCCTACCCCTACCTTTACACACACATATGCACATACAGATACACACACCAGCTTACAAACACACATATACCTACGCTGCTCTTGCACACCTGACCATTAACACCTATACACATACACTGCCTTTAGAAACACTCGCCCATTAACACGCATATACACACACATATGCGCATACATACACACACCAGCTTAAAAACACACAGAAGGTCTGAGATGTGGAATGGAGCTTTGTGGAGTCTGGCTACATGTGTATCATAGTCCTGCAAAGCTGAAAAGAAAATTACTGCAGATCTAAAGTGTTAACATAATGTCCTCAAAGGTTCTGCTCTTACACACACATCTGCCCATACACGCACCCAAGCTCACAAACACACACATATACAATATATACACACACATACACTCCCCTTGCACACCATCTCTTACCTTTCTCATCTTCCATCCTCCACCCTCTATCCTATATCCTTATGTGGGAGCACGAAGTCTGCCATTTCAGACCTCTGCTTTAGTGCTCCATAGCGCTGGCTATTGATGTAGGGTGCAGGATGATGTCGTATCCCGGCGCTCGGCATCATTTGCTGGCGTGTAGTGATTAGGGAGCACTCAAGCTGGGGTCTGAAGTGACAGACCTCGCGTTCCCTAATGTTGGGCTGGTTAGAGGGGGATTGTGATCTCCCCACCCACCCCTGCAGCTGCTGATCGGGCGGCTGTGTGCCCCCTCGTAGCTGCACCCGAGGCGAGTGCCTCTCTCGCCTCACCCTTCCTACGGCCCTGAGTAAAATGCGTGCCCTGTAGTTAGCGTCTTTATCAACTTGGCCGGATTGTTTAAAGTAAAGTTCCCACATCGGGAACAACTAAAAACTGCAAGCACAGATCACTGCTGCACCCGCAAGCTGTAAGCCTGGAGCTGTCAGGTGCAATCATTTTGAAACCTGCCTTGAAGGTGATGTTGCAAGTATCTTGGTTGATGGTCAGTATCTTCTTATATCCATCCTTCTTTTGCTGACCACTAGGCAACCAGGAGTTGTCTTTTCAGGAAAGGAGCTATAAAAGCAGTTGACACGATGGCAGAGGAATACAATAGCTTTTTGGAGTAACCTTCAAGACGGTATCACGGAGCATTAAAACGTAAACTTCCACATTAGGTATGAACCAAAAGCAGATATAAAACCCATCTAGAACAAAAGAAATGAGAGTAGGTGAGCTATAGATACTAATTAGAATACTTAAACCACCACATGTGATTCTAATTAGTATCTATAGCTCACCTACTCTCATTTCTTTTGTTCTATTTTTTCTATAGTTTGGGTAATTTAAGGGAGATTACCCTGAGTTTGAAGCTTCCAATTTTCCTCATATAAGGAATAAATTAAAATGAGTCCTTGATCTTATCTTATTCAGAATACCCATATGCCTATCTTCTGCATATGAGTATTCTCATATACCGAATTAGTGTCTACTACCTCTGCTGGAAGGCTAACATTTCTCCTACTTTGATATATACTTCCATGCTGCACCTTGTTAAATCCAATTATGAATTTAAAATGACCAAATTTAGATGAGGGTTGTTGTACACAAAATTCTGAATGGATAATCACACTTTGTCATCAGAATTATAGATGTCAGGGGCTCGGTTGACGGGGCAGGTGGGAGTCCATGTGCAGGCGCAGGATCGGTCTTGGGACAAACAGTTGTTGCTGTGTTTCAGACAGTTGTCAGCCTTAGCTGTTTGTTTTCTCTTTGGCGCCATCTGTAGACACTAGCTTTGGGGCACCAAGGGGTCTGTAGAGCAGGTAGGTACCAGCAGACCAGCACACAGCAGGTGGGGTCTGTAGCAAGTGTACCAGGGGATGATCCACAAGAGAAGTCAAAGTCTACACTAAATAGGTAAAAATCCAGGTGATCAGATTCAAACAAAGGGACAAAGCCAGTTGAGAGTCAAAGTCCATGCCAAGGGTCAAATCCAAATAAAAAGAAGAATAGTCATAAGCCAAGCAGGGTCAGGAACACATGTCCTAGCTAGGGGCATGCCCAGCTAGATATAGGCCCATGATTACATAGCAAGCTACAGGCAAGGCAGAGTCAGGCATGCAGCCAATAAGCCACGTGTGTGACAGACATGCCTCCAATGAGTGACAGGGGAGGCAGCCATCCATCAATGAGGAGATGGAGAGACCAGGCATTCCTGCTGGTGTAAGGGTTAGGCACAATACCTACCACAGGCAGGGCTGCTGGCTCAATCCCCATTTAGTCCTGCCCATAGACATGAGCAATCTCTCTTTTTTAAATGAGCTGAAAGATGAAAACGATAAGATGCCATCAATAGAAACCATTTTATTAACTTGAAACCTGCTTAAATCTTTCACATGGCGGCCTAGAGCGGGTACAGTAGACTAGGAGCAGAAAGAAAATAGGGATTGCAATGAACCAGTGCTTGAGTTGTGAGCTTTGGGAGCGTTATGAAAAACTTGCTCATGGCGATGTACCGCTGCTGCTTTCTCCTTTTCTCCTCTCCCGGGTGGGTTATATACATTATGCACTCAGATGCCTCCATCACCCACTTCAGAGCTCTTCACGTAAAAGGTGGAGATACAGAAAAAAATAGTCAAAGAATAAATTAAGTTAATCCTTCTTTAGTATAGTGGTGAGTATTCCAACCTGTCAGATGGAAACAAAGCAACAAAGGGTGGTTTATTTCAAAGGAGGGAAAATGTCAGAGCAAGAGATCATGTCAGAGGCTAACATCTAATGTAAGTACATTTTACTTTACTGGGAGGGTGGTACATAAGTTGAACATCCTCCCAGCAGAAGTGGTAGAGGCTAATACAGTGAAGAGATTTAAACATGCATGGGATAGGCAAATGGATATCCTGGATCTAAGACGACACCAAGAACTGATTAAAGTGTGGATCTTTACGGCATGAAAAATGGGCAGACTAGGTGGGCCGAATGGGTCTTATCTGCCGTCTAATGAAATGTTTCTATTTGGATGCTGTTCCAGTGTTACAATTTGTTTGATTCACCAATTCCAGGAAAAAAATGAATGTGACAGCTCCTTTAATATGACGAAACTGAGTTGAGTAATGTTTTCAATGGCATGCTGCAAACTCAGACATTAATAATAAAAAAAAAACATTCAACAGACTGAAAGCTCATAGACAAAACCTTTGTAACTTTGTCATCAAAGAATGGCACTGCTGTATTCTGTGCTATTTCTAGACACAATAGCGGATTGTGACACATCTAAATTATGCAGGAAGACAAGATATCGCAGCTAATGACAGCACCTTTATCCATTATTTTTAAATATGGTATTGAGAGCAGAAATTGATTTTTAAGAATTCGGTGTTGTTGATAATTACACAAATAACTAAAATGTACACACTGCTTGTTACAAAACAGGTATCGGGTATAATTACATACAATTACAATTTCACATTTCCATGCCAACAATTTCATCAATTTAAATGCAAACTATTTGTGTATCAAACATACACAAGTATTTAGTGCCCTCTACTGTTTGATAACAATTGAGTTCAGATGTGGTTTGCAAAATATGTCCCCTTTGTGTGTCTGTGTATAAATATATGTATAAATGTGTGTATGTGTGTGTGTGTATATATATATATATATATAATATCTCAAATAACAGATGGAATAAGGAATGACAAGCTTTTGGGAGCTCTTCTCCCTTTCTCAAGTCTAAAACATTTCTGAGCAAAACGACACATAGAATTCAATGTTGTGCGGCAGGGGAGGGGGTTAGTCCAATAAAAAAGGTATTATCACAAGATACTTATTCCATCTGTCATTTGATATTGACACCACTGGACTAATACGGCTACAACACCTACTCTACTACATATATATTGATTACTATTGATATATATTTTATTACCATTTAAGAATAAATACAGAGCTAAATTTGTCGTGTGTTTACGACTGATCGGTGGGGGCTGTATTGTGTAAAAGCATGGGACATTGGTGTAAAGCTGTTCCTTAAAGGAACACTCCATTCATCATATGCGCTTGTTCATATTATACCTGCATAGCCCCTATCATTTGCATGCTGTTTCTTTTTTAAATGCATGGGAGGATTCAGCAGACACACACCCCCCCCTCGGCTAAATGCCATGTCGAACATATCTACTCGGCAAACACTGCGTGGAGTCTGTTAATGGAATCACGTGTGGAAAGTGCTTCCATTCACTTAAGTGGGAATGCTTTCTTGCCATTGATTGGCTACTTCAAGCAGCCAATTAGGAACAAGAACCATCAGACTGCGAGGGAGGAGGGCAGCCACAGGACTGCAGATTCTCCTGGCAAGCGCTTTATTTAATTATTTATTTATTTTTCCATTTCAAAGAATGCATATTCCCACAATGTACTTTAATATGCATTTGTATTTTAAGGGAGTAATGCAACTAAACAGTGATTTTGTCCTTAGAGTGTTTTTTGTTCTCCATAAAGATTTAATAATTATTTCTATTTGATTTAATGGACAAACCACAAGGTGTATTTATGTGGAACCTGGATATGTAGGTCTTTGAGAGTACATATTATTGTAGAACATTTGGAAGATGCTCCCCAAGTTTGAAGACAAGGCTTTATACATGTGCAGATAATACAATTTAGAATAGCCTCGAACAGCTGGAGTTGATAAAATTAACCCAGATTTGAAACATAGAACTTTTTGGTAAACTAGTCTTCCCTTTTTTCCTGATGTAAAGACTCAAACGTTAATCAGTCCATGGTCTCATCTTAGATATTTTTAAATTTGCATACTGTATTATCCTGACCACTTCTACTGGTATTAATTCATACATATGTAGAGCCATACAAACATTTAGAGACCAAGCTATATTTAGATGCAGATATAAACTCAGTTTCTTTCTGTAACCTGTAGGAGGTAGTAATTCATTTCTGTAAAAATGATGGAAATTACGGACAGTACATTGGAACGTTTTACTGATTACAGATTACAAATTATTATCACGAAATGTGAAATGATAGCAGTTTAAGGGTAAAGGTGTGAACAATCCAGGAAAAAGTTATAAAAGATGGGTCAATTGATCAATTAATCGATCCATTTTTATGAAACCTGATTGTTGGAGCCTGTGTTAGGGGAATAGCATTTAGCCTGCCTACATCCTACCTGGTTCTTCTTAATTAAAGGTGGCAGATTATTGATTAGCGCTCTATGGTAAATTCAGCAAATAACTCTTAGGAGATCCATCAAATATTATTCTTTGAGATTTAGTAATGTAGAAATAACACGTAAAGTTTCAAGAAGCTTTTTGTTTCTATGTCAATGTCCATCAATAACAAGCACTCTAGAAAAAAAAAGCTATGAATGAGGTAAAGTTTCACTTGGTTTTAGAATTGTTATCTGGAGAGGGTTTGGTCATTCATCAGCACCAGGAATGATGTATCCAATACCGCATCTGGTTACAAAAGTGATATTATGAGAAGCGGTAGAACAGCATCAAACAAATACCCTCCCAACTACTGCTGCCTGTCACATTCTGGGAGTACAGATCCAGCAGTGAACTCTAGGAAAGTTCCTAGTTATGTCTTTATCTCAGTATTCCATCATGATGCAAACATTTCTTCAGCTATCTGTTGCTGCTAGGTATCCACGTATCCCTTGTCATTATTATTATTATTGTTTTATATAATGCCATCAGATTCTGCAGGGCTGTAGACATTGTGTCATAACAATAAGTATATAACATAAGATGGCATACAGAAACGGGTGAGGAGCACCCTGCTCAAATGAGCTTACAGTTTGTTCTCGTTTGATCTTTTCATAAAAGAACATTGTATTTACAGTGCTGTGAAAACGTATTAGCCCCTTCAACTTTTGTTGATATACCCAGGGCTTTAGAGTATTGGGACATGAGATCATCAAAGTAATTGGTTTTTATCGGTAAACTACTGTCAAGTGAAATTTTCACTGCATCACTGGCGCACACAGAGTGTGTTTGTAGAGCCTTGCCATACACTAACACACATTAACACACTCTAACACCGTACAGTAACAGGCACACACTAACATTCTACACTCATGTAGAGCTTTAACTTATCGTTGAGGCTCAGTGATTTATCCTGTGAAACATTACGCAGCTGGCTCCCCTGAGTGATTTATCAAATTTCCGTATATTATTGAATTTTATAATTGAATTTTCTAAGAGCAAAATGTTATTTATATAAATTGAGGTTATACACCTTCCTTGCATGATGCTGCTAGAGTAAAGCTTGGTACATGATTGACAGAAGAAGATGGTTGATCATCCATGTCTAGTTACTCTTTACTTGACTTTCTGTGGCTGCCTATAACTCCATGTTGTGTATCTGCTATCATTTGTCAAACATGTGAATACCTTTATGGCTCGCATGGTTTTTTATTAGCAAACCTTTAGAACAGCAGCCCCTTACAACCATTATTTTGCTTAAAGCATACATTATAATGTTTAGCGTAGCATCATACATTGCACTTTAACTGCTACCCCAGGTTATCTCGTAAATCTTGTGTGTGCTTTTTTTATATACCGTATATTGTATACGAGCAAACGAGCACTTAGCTGTAATCATATAACCAACATATTGAGACACAAGTCATTCAAGGAAGCAAAATGGCGCAGGGGACCTAATTTTCCTCTGAATAGACTAAATTATGGTGAACTGTATTCATTTTTGAACACAGTCAAAGAGAGTAAGACTAAAATCTTTTTCAAAGTGGAAAATCCCCACACAAAAATTACGCGACTGGATTATTTTTATTTTATTATTTTCTTAAACTGACAATTCTTGCCATCGGGAAGCATTTGCCTCTCTGATACTGTTGATTGACGTTCACAGCAGCAGTTCAGCCAGTGGCTCTCATTTAATATTCATATTAATGGCGAGCTGTCATTTAGAATGCATATTCTAATTGATAAATGAGACTGCTATCGTATTATTGTCATCATGGATAATTCAATGGCTCATTTTCTGAAGTTATTCTAATGGCTCGGGATAATGTCTACATATGAAGAAAAACAAGTCAATAGCGCCTTTTAATTCAATGACATATACTCTGAATCTAGTTAAAGCCACTCGAGAACAGTGAACTGGAAAAATGTTCCTTCGGGATAAAAAGATTGGAGTGGTAGCTTGAAACATAACTTTAATTATTAAAAATCAATACTCAATTTACAGAGCACCTTGTTTTAAAATTAGTTCGACACTAGATAATATTACAATTTCAGTTAAGATGACAGTGATTCATTGTTATTTACAAACTTCCCTTGGTGACAGAAAATTAATACAGTTGGTTAATAGTAAAATTATCGCTTAGAGGACTACAATGGAAAGAAAATCCAAATAAGTCTCCCTTTGAGTACAAGTGTATAATTCCCGCGACTATAGCATGTCAGCAAAACAGGAGATCTTGCATCTAATACTGCTGGGATATGTTTTTTTTTGGCAATTCTGAGCTTGAGAGGGTTCTTTGTCATCTGAATTCAAGCTGGGACATAATGGCCTGTTAGCTGCCTCACGAGGATTGGTTTGTGAACCTTAATGTGCAGTTTCACAGTTGGTATCAGCTTAGTTACCAGTAGGTCTAGTGCCTGACATACTGGAAAGTCAGATAGAAATACAAACACAATTAATATACCTGCATCTGAATGCATGTACTAGCAGCGTAAATACATCATATACCTGGATAAGAACAATAGGCTGTCTTTACATCGGATAGGGCTCCAACTCCACAGTACCTGAGCGGGACGAGGAGGTCTATGCAAGCTGCCTGCACAGCCTTTCCGCAAGAGCTCCCTTGTTTGTGCCTATGCACCAAAAGTGGTAGGGCCATGTTGGAAACCAGATTCCCAGTCTTCCTCTTCAGGGGCTGTGCTCTCCATGTGGGGAAATGCAGCCCCTTTTTACCCTCCTTGATCAAACTCTAAAGGGGGACTGGATCTTCTAGACCCCCCCCCCACACTTTTGTGTTGAACTGAAGGAAATCCAACAACAAATGTAGAATTACTATATTTTTTTCTAAAACACATATGCAATCATTAGTCTCCTGGATGACATATGTTTGAAGAGTCCTTAGAATTTTGATTTGCATATTTTTATTAAAAAAAAGGAATGCTTTTTGGCTGAGCACTTTTTATGTCCAAATACACTTTACTAAGTGAACATTTAATAAAATATTCATTCCCACTATAGCTTCTATTTATACTTTGAAATATATCAGCTTTTTTATCAATTTGACATTCATTCATCACAGGAGTGTTTACGAATATAGTTACTCTGCACAGAAATATATGTAAAGTTAACTGCAGCATTAATCTGGGCTTCACTGAATAAGGGCAACAGTGGATTGAATTTATCAATAGCTTTCTCTCAGTTCCTGACCTTTTTTCGTTTACCAAAGCAGATTACAAGCACAGATTTATATGTTTAAACTGCTATTATATCAAATTGCAAAGTAGGCATATTTTGTTCTGCTCAAAAGATATGATAATGTAAACAGCTTGCTGTATATAATTCTCATGTAGCTGAAATACAGATGAAAATTAATTTCAGTCCTCTCTAACAATGCACATTTTACTTTACGTTGAAGCCTTTTGTTCTGCAAGGAGGGTTGGTCAGCATCCATAAAGAAGATCCAAGCCCAGGGTAATCCTTATCATTGGGCTGGAGTGGAAGCCTTTCAGATCAATGATTGAGTAAGGTCTGAGTCCTACATTGGAAACAAATTGGCAGGTTAGATGGACCAAATGGTTCTTATCTGCTGTCTAATTCAATGTTTCTACCAGAAAGAGAGCGACTTGGGAGTAATTATTTCGGAAGAGTTAAAAGTAAGCAGGCAATACAGTAAAGGGCAGACACCCTATAGTTTGAGCAAACTTGGTTGCTCAAAAGATTGTGAGTACCAATCTTATAGGAGGGTTAATATCTTTTGTATAAACAATGTTATACTATCTATATGTTTCTTTTATTTTTCATGTAAACCTGCTGAGAGTCTCATAGAAGACATCACTTGTGATTGGTGATCTGAATCTAAGTATACCTGTTTTCTTTTTGTTTTGTTTTTTTTTTTAAATTTATTATGCACGATGAGTTATTTTGTAAGGACGGACATGTTCAAGTGTTTATAATGCAAAACTGCATAACACTATTAATATAGTTATTACAAACAGAGCGCTGCACTTTATTTATCTTTTGTTTGTTTTACTGTCACGTAGGGGTTAAGTGTTAAGTGCTGGCAGCTATTTATACTCACTTTATATATCCAAATATCTATTAGAAGCGCCGTCATTCACTTTATTTTAATACAGTTAAGCACTACAAAAATCAAGCAGGGTGCTGGGTTGTATAGCAAGAGACATTAGTGGCAGGAAGATAGAGGTGGTTGGACCTCATTTAGAGTATTGTGTACTGTTCTGGAGACCTCATCCAGTCCAGAGGAGATCTACTAAAATTATGAATTTGCAGAATAAAAAATACAAGGAGACTCTATGTGTAGCTTGTAAGAGGGAAAAGAGGGTATATGTGACTTTAAAGAGATTTAACAAAGTACAGAAGGGATGTCTATTTCAAAGGAAGAGAAATGTTACAAGAGACCATAATCTAAAAGTAGGAGGTCAGAGGTTTAGATGCAATGTAGGGAAGCCTTACTTTACTGCGAGGGTGGTGAATGAATGGCCTACCATGAGGAGTTTTAGAGGCTAATACATTGAGGACAATTAAAAATCCATTGGCCATTTCAAGGGATTTCTACTTGTTGTAAAGGTTAAAGTCAACTTTTCTCTCTGCCTACATATATTAGGGTTAGAAGGGGTGGTTGGGTCAATATAATAAAAAATGACCTTATGGATATATAATGTGACGGAACCCTCTATCACTGGGGCCACTGGAGAGGCCTGACAGCCAGCCTCCTCCCTATTCCACCACTACAGACACTTTTCGCAGCCAAACCTTGGAACTGATTTCAGCCAGTAATAGATAGTGGAGTTAACCTATTGTATTGTTAATCCCTTTACTGACCCTGTTGTTCTTGTATGTTAATGCGTGCTTTGCTTTCTATATCCAGCCATGTGTTTATACCCTACACTGAGTCTCGGGTAGTGACTGGGGAAAGAGTGTGTTGGCTCAGGCTAAGGGAGCACAAGTCGATAGGTCTATCCAGATGATGATCCACACAGAGCAAACTTGTTGCAACTATAGAAGTACCTTTATATTGACAAATACCTCACATACATTAGAGCAGAAACTAGCATTTTGGACACAAGAACTCCCTTTAAAAATCTTTGTACCAGTGGAAAACCTAGGAGAGGAATCCTGGCCAAACACGGGACCTTTCAGGAAGGTAGAGAAACCTTTGGTGGTGTTCATTATTCCCACTTCTTTCCACCTTTAGCTTATTTTGTCTGAGACTAATGGGTTTTATAAACCTGATCTGTGATGAAAACCCAGGCCTTCTCCTTATGAGGAGCTGTGTGTGACTGTATGTGCTATAATACCATCTTTTATGTATCAGGTACCACTATAGCAAGGTTTATAATGAAAGAATAAAGCTGTCGAGCTTTGGCCAATTCCCAAGTGCGAGAGATGCAGCAATTAATCACCTGTGCCTGTAGCATTATATACAGTATTGTCAGTGCTTTGCACTCTTTTCTCATTATACCATTGGGGATTCTGCTCACACTAATCATGAAAAAACTGCCTTCATGGAATTAGTTGATAGTAAATGTTGATTTTCATGATATCGCGTTGGGGATTTGAGTTCCCAAAGCTGGAAATACCACCAGCCAAAGGACAGTCATAACATTCCTGCATCCTCCAAGCAGCTTTGTACCAGGTTTAATACATTCAAAATGTCTATTTTTTAGTTAATAGGTTTTTGTTTTTAACATGTAATTGTTATTTTTATTTTATTATTTTTTATATATAAATTCTTGTCAGTCTCTTGAATTCTATGAATATTATAAGGAAGTGATTTAACAGAATATGACCGGTTCTGGCTGCTGTTTATTGAAAGGCAGTTATAGGCAGTTGTGCAAGCATCGTTTGGCTTCTACGGTGTCTTTGTACACAGAATATGAAAACAATAAGTTGAAGTAGTAGTGTATCCATATACATTACAGTTTATTCACAAACGCTTGAGATACGCGGTAGTCGATACAATGTCCCTAAGCACAAAGGAAATTCAAACGGCATTGTAGGTGGGACATGTGAGTGAACCATGTTTGGAAATTGGTGGAGGATAGGCAAGAGCGAGTGGGCCTTATTCAAAACTGGAAGAGCTACCATTAAGTCCCAATTTAAAACCAGTATAGCAGCAGTTCCCTTCAAACACCTGGTAAAATGGGTTTAGTGTAATTCAAACTAACACTGTAACCTGGACTTTATGGAAGAAATTCTCAAACAAACCAAGGGAGGTGGGAAATACGGGAATGCCTAGAACTGATGTAAAACTATCTTGAACAGGTAATTCAATCTCGAATGAGGGTTGTGTTTGGATGAAGGAAAAGACCAGAAAGATCAGTTTATATTTTATGTATAGTATAAAACGGCTTATTTCCAAGCTTTTTTTTTTTCCTAGGGGTATTTGACAAGAATTAGCACTGATAACCTATTTAAACTGAACCAAACGTATAGCTGAATTGCAGCACCCTCTCCATTCATATGTTTATAAAAGAAGCATTATTTTGTTTTCCTAAAAAAAATGTAAAAATCTAAATAGTTAAATGTACACACGTATATTGTAATGAGATTGAAAAAAAAATGGTTCATGAAAATGTCTTCTACGCCTATCTACTTAGCAAGGAGCCAGACTGATATTGTATGTAACAAAGCCTTGTTATTGTCATGTTGTTCATGTCAATCACTTATTGTGTGTTTTTAAATTGGCTTTTTCTTAATTTGATGGCTTTTCTTAATTTGATGGCTTTTCTCACTAAACACCACAAATGCAGTTGATAAGGAGCGCTGATGAATGCCGAATACACGAACAGCATTCCCAAGGTACTCTGGTTTCCAAGCAAAATTAAGCCAAGAAGAAAGTACGTACTTCAGATTCCAATTTGCCTCCATCTGTCTGTCAGGCAAAAGAACACCGTAGCAAAGGTCTCCCGTGCTTGAAAAGCCTTGCAATTCTGTATGGATCTGGTACATTTAAAACGAAGAACTCTGTGATCTCAAACTGCAACACGCTATGGTTTACTAATAATAATTTATCTTCTTTACCTTGAAATCTGTACTGACGTAGATAACGACAAAGGCTCTGTTATTTAAAATGTGTTTGAATTAT
Organism: Spea multiplicata; assembly: GCA_009364415.1. NCBI lineage: Eukaryota > Metazoa > Chordata > Amphibia > Anura > Pelobatidae > Spea > Spea multiplicata. Next base: position 33,418 of record VKOC01019985.1, on the reverse strand, counting down.
TGTTATTATGCACATTTATTTATAAGATGCCAACGCATTATGTGGAATGTATAAAATGTGATGGCAAAACGCAGCATAATGTATAATTATCCCTGTTCTAGACATTTACTAAATCTCTAAATGTTATATGACTCTTTTTCAGTTTTCTCCTACTCCTGGTGTTGAGTTTTATGTAGAATCCATTATTAGCAATCTTATTTGTCAGAAAGACACAGTAATTATTAAGACATTAGAAAGAAGTGATACCTTTCTTTAAATCTGGTGTAGTATATTCACCCATCGAAGACATCCTACCTAAATCATTTATCTATTATTTAACGTAAAAGCATGATGATGGGTCTTCCATATCTGGCTTCTTGAGGCTCAATCAGGAAGAGGGGTATAATAATGCAGTCATAGAATCGGCAAATACATTTTAATGTCAGTAAGATAGAGACATAAACATATTGCGGCTGTGCTGCGTGATTGACGATGTCTGGAGGGACCTTATGGATGTGAATTTAAATGCTGCTAAAGGAATTGTGCAGAAAGTACAGTAAACGCGGTATATACAGTGGCACAGAACAGAGGCTTTGAAAAAAGGATTATTTATAGTAAAGAGAAAAGCCTTGAGTGCAAGTTTTTAGCATCATATCTCTCAAGGAGAATGGTTCCCATGGAAACCTATATATAAATATATATATAGTGTGTGTTTTTATTAAATAGAAATTGTTTTCCACCCTAGTTTTGTTGCAGAAAGACTTAAATTAATAGCCCCCAAATTGACATTGTTAGTTTGGGGGGTTTTGACACAAACATTGGATAGTTTCTGTATCGATTTTTCTTTTTATCGTTTTTACAGAAAGATCTCCAATCCCTGTGTTATTGTATCGAACCTATGACTCAAGGTAGGGATGTTGGGCATTTGGTGCTTTTTCCTCACTGGAGGGATTTTTGCAACTAACTTCTATATGTTAAGGTAAGGTGTGAACTTCAGCTTTATGTTGTAGATTTAAATGTCTTGTCTCTGGGGGTCTGTGGAATGGGCAGGCAGCAACTCAGGTACAAGGGGAACAAAAGCACAGTGCTAAAGGGTAATCCAAAAGGGAAATCAAAGTCCAGGTCAAAAGGTCCGGATGATCAGAACCAACATGATACAAAAGAGTAAACCAGGAGCGTTTGTCTTGTATCTGGGGTCAAAACCGGAGAATCAGCTAAGGACTACAATGCTCTAGTACGGAAGCTAGGAGCATGCCTAGTAGTAATCATGTTTTATCCCAAGTAGAACAGCATCTTAAAATGTCAGTAGAGGTGCATATATATATATATATATATATATATATAATGTGTAATTGATACCCATGTAATTCTATAATATTGTTAACATCTTAAACACTAAGAGAAGCCCTAAGCATTTAGGAGAGACAAAAGCACCGTAAGGACGTTATCAACGTTACACACATATGTACTAAGTTACATTATATGTCTATTTTTCTTTCAAGGTTATTCCCTTTTAGCTTAACAATGATCTTGAGGTACAAACCAACCAAACATTTACAGCACTACATGCTGAAAAGCCTTTTAGGATTTTATGAACATGATGTATTCTGCATCTCTAATAAATAAAATTTTTCTTATGGATTAAAAATAGAGACTGTTATCTTTTCTCCGCCCTCCACTTCTTTAATTATCTCTCATCCTTCCATTTCCCAATCTATCTGTTTTCCTACCTGTTTTTTTTTTCGGTTTTTATGCTTGAGCTACACACTTTTGTGTTGCTCACATTTTTTTAAACAAGAAATGGTTGCCATTAATTGTCATATCAATGTGTTCAATCTTCCTGAACTGCTGTAACATGTTTATGACTTTTTCTTGTAAAACCCACTAAAATTCAAGTGTTAAAAAAAGAGAATGTATAAATATAATGCCCATCATGATAACCGTTTATTGCAAAACTGCTGTCTCACAAATCCATATTGAACCCTCTGAGCGTTAATTTGTCATGATGTCCTTGTGCTTTTTGCATCATGTGATTTGACAGTGGTCTAAAACCTAGATGTTTTCAGTAATGATTTCTGTGCAAATCAATGCCTATTACTAGAAATAATGAAACCTGGGTCATTGTACAAAAAAAATACAGAAGTCATAAAACATTTAGCTTGGTGGCTTTAATAAATATTAGATCTAGTTTTGCCTGATCAAGGATATAAATAACTGGCTTTTTTGTTTGTTTGTTTTTAATTAGATGCTTCTGATTTTAAAGTATATAACATTTCTAAAATCAAAAATCTAGTTACAAAAAATATCACTTTGTGGCATTTTGAATATAAATATAAGCAATACTTAAAGCATTGGCTCTAAAAAAAAGGCTAGGCATATATTACAAAATTATAGTATGTTAGTGTAATTCAATGTTGCGACACATGGCTCTACCAACACAATAACTCGTGATTATATGGTAGATGAGTTGTGAAGATCAGAACGGTTTCGCCTTACCGTAGTATACAAAAAGGGCCAACACCATTTCATTTTTCCTGATGGTCAGACTCGGTACAATGCAATGTAATTTGATGAGGGATATCTCTTCATAATGTTACTGGTCAATGGAGAACTCCCGCCATATTTATTTCATGATATCATTTAGTTATTGTCCTATTATTGTTAGGAATGTAGATATAATTTTTGGCACAAAGTCTCATAAACACTAATGTTATCATTTTATTCCTGTGTGTTGTGTGAATACACACCTACCCGTGATTCCTTTATTTGTGAAGCTTTGTGAGGCCAGAAGCCTCTTGGAGATCAGAGAAAGGACACTTTGCATGACGTGATGTAGTGCAGAAAGTAATTGTGTAAATATTCGGGCCGCCAAAAGGCCTTGCTCAACCCACCTATTGTTGCAAACAAAGGAAGATGTTCTTTGATGAAGACTCTCTTGCTTCAAATATGGCGCCCTTATAGTCCAAAGCCCGGATGGGAAAGGCAACATCCAACTGGGAACACTGGATATGCTCCATGTAAATCACACTGGGAAAACAGGGACTAAAGAACTTTGTGTAAGTTCCCCTGCCCTTCTGCTTCAAGTAACAAACCCCTACTTAGCAATATTTTTGAGGTAGCCTCCAGCCAATATAATCAACATACAGGTAAAATGGTAGGAGTTCCCCTTTAATAAGGTATTAAATCACTGCAATGCACTTGATTAGTGGCCTAACATACAGTATGTGATTATATTATCTGTGTATGATCAGTGTGGTATGTTACTCTTACAATGCGGTACTCTGTAGCAAACACGATTTATTTATGCCACCTGAACGCTTCCTTCTTGAGTGAACCGGTAAATTCAGCTATCTTGAGGATGCATGTGCCTGAAAACAGCTGTAACTGGAAAGTCGGGTGCGCTCTGGTGCTAAATAAAGAGGCTTAAAAGGAAGCGTGTCCTGATAATGGATCATACTTTGCAGCATCACTTTATTTTATAGTTGAAAATGGCTTGATTATGTCATATTAAGGATTATTTTAGTTGTCACGCCATCAAGCAAGGAATCCACAATCAAGCTACGGAGGTAAGAGGGATTATATGTTTTCATTTTAAAATCAAACTATGCATGTTGTGTTATATCTCTCTGCAACCTAAATAGAATGTAAAATATTACATCTGAATTATGTTCTTGTCATCACTAAACTGATATCCTACTGACAACAAAATGGGTCTGATGAAGCATACAGATAAACAGACCCGGATGCCGTCTTCCAGTTGTTGTCTTGCATTGCACAGACCGTGTTGCCGTTTGCTTGTAGATGCATGCCCGCTCTACAAAACTTGTTTCTGTCTGCCCATTGCTCTTGCCAGTTGCACAGACCCCGTTGCCGCCTGCCCACTCTACAGACCCTCTTGCTGTCAGCCTGTTCCAAGACTGTTCACTGCTTCTTCCAGGTGTGCCTGCAGATAGCGCCAAAAAAAAAGGTCTAACGCTACAGCAGACAGCCGTCAACAAGTAGGCACATCAGCACCCGCCTGCCTCCAGCCGAGTTATGAACCCAATCCTGCCCCTGCAAAGGGACTTCTTCTTGACCCTGGCACATTAGCAGTATCAGGAATTTCTACCGCTGCTTTTATGCAATAAAAATGTATTTTGCAATTGAGCTTTATTTCTCCTTTAAAGGTCCTGTGCTTCTATTAAAAACTATTTTTCCCATTAGTCTAACCACAAAAATTAAAGAAAACATTATTTTAAATTGCTTTCCTTGCTATTGTTGATAAGGCTCGATCTTGTGTCACGGAAAAGGGGCAGCAGGTAGAGAATTAACACAATTCTAAGAAAATTATGCTTCAGGTTACATTGATTATAACGAAGATATGAATTCTGCAGCATATACCAGATTTAAAAACACAAATATAATAATGACTTCAATCAAAAGGTTTCTTTATTTGATGACCATATGGAACAGCATAACACCCTTAGGTACTAGAGCTTTGTCAGGTCAAGGTGTTAAGTCAATATGTTACAATGTCCTAGACACAACTACACAATAGGCTAATATTGCTTTAATTATACAACACATTTCTTATTCTCAGAATTCTGTTATTTGCTGTTCATGCCGTCTAGCGATATTGGGTAGGCAGTCCAATAAAGTACATTATTATGGTTATAATTATAGTACAAAAGAGTTTGTAGGGCATTTGAAGCATCTGCAAAGGAGGTTAGTGAATGGCAAATCAAGCATACTTTACAGAATCCCATCTGGAGCCACACAAAGCTTGTACCCATTTGACCGAATCTGAGGATTTTAAAAAGAAAATGTTTTGCAATTGACTTTGTTCTCCATACTAGTGTTTCTTAACCCCGGGGCGCAAAGCCCTTTTACAGATCAAGATTTATAAACAAAGTTTCACTGAAACAAGAAGTATGTAAGGACAATATAAACGTTGTTGAGCAAGTTCGAATAATGGTGTATTGTTGGAATGAAGTTGTTACACGTCGGCTATACAGGAACACAGTAGTAATACAGCAGTGATATAGGAATGCAATAAGTCCTGTTTTTGTAACTGCAACTTGTCTTAATATAAGAACTGTCTCGTGAAATTCTGTCACACGCCAGTGACGCCACTGTATACGTTTCTCTCTTTAGTTGCTATCATCACCCCCTTTTTAATACACGCAGCACTTGCTGCACTCGTATAGAAATAAATAATTGGATGCTTTGCAGAACCACCAAATTAATTTGCTTCATTTAAGAGTCTCTAAACTGAAAAAAGAATTAGTATTTTGCATCAATTATTCTTAAATGTGCATACTTAAACACCCCACTCTATATAGTAAGAATAATCTTTCCAATGATGTCTCCACCAGACTAAATATTAAGCAGGGGGGGCATATATGATAAATGTAAATGTTTTCTTTAAAACTGGCCCTTTTAAATATATATATATATATATATATCAGACAGATCACTTATCCTCATGCCATGGCCTCAAGAATTCTCATAATTCCAATTTTAAAATCACTCTGGTTCAGGTTCAGGTTGGTCAATCAACATGAGTGATAAAACCATCCGTGTAGAATTTTTTTTGCAACGTTTTCCCATATTATACCATTTTTCCTTTAATGGAGACTCTCAATATGTTCCCTCTGAACTGCACTGCTTGCCAATGTCTGCCATCATAGAAGGCATCTGCTTGAAGGTCTGTTATTTTAAAGGGGACTGGGACTAGGAGGTCAGACTGCTGCAATCCAATACATAAAGGAGGACTCAACTCTAGTCACAATAAAACTTTACCGAAAGGGTGGTAGATACATACAACAGTCTTCCATCAGAAGTGGTAAATGCTAATACAGTGAGAGCATTTAAACATGAATTCGAATAGGTATAAAGCTATCCTGAATCTAAGACAAGATCAAGGACTGGAGTCTCAGGAAGAATGGGCAGACGAGTTGGTCAAATGGATCGGCAGTCACATTTTTACCTTGTAATGCAGTTTTTAAGTGACAGGGAGCATTGAGGAGAAAAATAAAATGACTGTTTTTTATGTCTTTTACTTGATGCAACACTTATCTGGTGATATTTTATGAGGCACCCTAGATGGAACAGCACCTTTAAAACTCCAACCATTGATTCTTGTGGCAGTTGAGCAGTTATACACCTTTGATATAGCTGATTAATGTAAACAGTTATATTAATGTTATTACTAGAACAACAATACATAACATTAAATTCTATTATTGGTAATAAATATGATAACATAATAGATTGCTTTTACTATCCACCTATTCTGTCTTTTTCCATAGCATTCCAGGAGTAGAACTGTATATACAAAAAAAACTTGAAATCTATATGTTTTACAATAAAAAATATGCAATGTTTAATACATATGATAGCTAAATGCCCCCTTTAAATCACTGTTATTGCATATGCACTGCTCCCCTGCTCCCAATGCACAGGAATCCACTTATTGATTACAATATGATCCCTTTCTGGTCAGTGATCAAGCAACCAAAACTGGTTCCAACCCCAATGTGGATCTGCAGTGCTTTTATTAGTGTGGGTTTTTTTCCCAAATTACTTCCTATGTGTAAATAATCCATATTAAGTACTTACAAACAGGGGTGGACTGGCCCACGATTGGGGGCAATTGCACCCAGGCTGGTCCAATATTCTTCAAACAGGGCCAATGTGGCCTGGTCAGGCCCACTCTTGGAAGTGGGAGCACAGTGGGGGTCAAATAACACTGAGTTATTTGACCCTGGAGTGAAAGCACGGCTGCTAACACATAAGGCGAGTATGATTGATAGTGTGGGGTACTATGTAGTATAAGTGTGTGTTAGAGAAAGTGTGTATGTATGCATGTGTGTGTATATGTGTTACAGTGAGTGTGTATATGTGTGAGTGTGGGTAAATATGTGTGCTAGTTGGTAAGTTAGTTACTGGGGGGCAAGAGGCAGAAGGGCCACTGCCAGCCCTCTCCTGCTTACAAAGTACTTACACATACTTCAAAGAGGAGCTGTATGGGCCATTAGTGTGCCCCATTAATTTACATAAATCTTTACTGTTTCTACTGAGTTTTACAGTCTCCAGCCTTGTCCAGGTCTTCATTTCCAGTATGAATTATTTTTGGTTCAATTTCCACCTGTGGTAAAAACAAATGAATGTAAAATGTATTTGTCAGATTTTCAGTGCAATATGCCATTCAGGAAACTTGTTGTATTTTACACTGCATGCGGTGTATTCTCAGAGTTCTTTGCAATCGATGTGTTCCGCTAGACCGGCGACATAATAATATGCACATGCAGCAGGCTAAGTGTCAGAGATGGAAGAACATGGAACTTAATAATTTGCAAATACAGTATTGTAAGTGTCACATGAAATGAAGGATTCCAGCAAGATAATATCCAGTTTATGTGACTGAACATTTTTAATCCAATTGTTCAGCTTCTGAACTTTTGATTTATAACACCTGCTTAAAAGCATGCATTGTATGTAATCTCTGTAAATTGAAATTCTTTTGTTACTCATGTTTGCTCACAAATTTGTGGTTTTCATCATCATTGATTTCATTTGCATATGTCTATTACACATTTAGGTGTAAGTGAACAAAAAAAGTCCCATGATTAGTATACCTTGATCTATGTAGATAGCTCCCAAAATAAATAAATAGTTATTATTAATTTTAATGTTTATTGTTGATAAATGCATTAAACATTAAATGCATCTGCAATATAAAAATCTGAAATATTATTAATATCACTGCAATTGGCTGCAATAGAGAAAAGGGGACACGTGAATAATGACGGAAGTTAAATACAAGAAAAAAACAGCAGGGAATGTAGGGAGGGTGCTAGACAAAATATTACAAAAGATTTTAGTAGATGTAATGGGAGGTAGTCATGCACTTTATAGATCACTGATCAGACCTCTCCTACTCTATTATGTACAGAACTGGAGAACTGTCTCTGGAGACACAGTGGGTCCAAATAAAGGGCTATAAAAATGGCACATGATTAACAAGATAATAAATACCAGGAAAGACGGAATGCTCTCAACATGTATACCATGGAGAAGTAACAAAAGAAGGGACAATTTAATAACATCTCTAGATTGTAAAGCAGAGTTCTTTTGCCTTAGTCTGTCAGTTCTAGTTGTGTCATAACCCTTGAATATATTATTGTAAGAAGCCATCGGTCAACTGTTAAGTGTGTTAAAAGATAATAATAACAATGAAAATAATAATAAGCACATATAATAGGAATGGAGGATTAATTCAAGGCACCATAGCCTAACACTAAAGGGTTGGAGACACACACATTACATTAGGATTTTTATTCCACTAGCAGTGGAAAGCAAACAATACAATGGAACCTTCTTTTGGATAGATATCAGGCTATTCCATATACCTTCTGGGAAAAATGGTGGAAGTTCTCATACATTCATCATCTCTTTTTTTGTGGGATAGCCACAGTTGTCAGGCACTGTCCCCCATTGCAGTACAGAACTCTATCGCAGCCTTCACATTGCCAGCTAGTTAAAGTTGGGCACCAAGAGATGGCTGGATGGGTAAGGTACGTGACTGCCCCCCCCCTTTACACGACCCCAGCCTTCCAACCATGACCCCTTTCACCCTGACTCTAGACCCTGGCCCAAAACACCCCCCAAAATGTTGAGTAGTATGCTATTCTCATACTACTGCCCAAAACACCCCCCAAAATGCTGAGTAGAATGCTATTCTCATGCTATTCTTTGTAAAATATGAGGTTTTACAGCAAGTAGAAATTGCTGTTAAATGGGCCAAGTGATAATTATTACGCATTATATTCTATGTTTCTATTGTAAGGTGTGTCGCACAGTATATTTCTGCCACACAAGGTTGCAATGAGTGACACAAATCACCTTCAGTTTGCATCAGATTTGTACATGATTGTCAACGACATTTCTTTTCTCTTCCAGAATTCCTGTACAAGCTATTCTTAGGATTTGGTATTATTTATGTTCAGAATGCAGAATTCTAGCGCACAAACATTTAAGCAGGTTGTAGGATTCTTGCAGCTTGCATGAAGATACCTATGCAAGCATTTTTATCAAATGATGTCATTGGGGGGGGAATGATGAGGCCAGCAATTTTAATGCTGCTATTTCATTAACTGAACAGCATTGTTCCAGCTCTCCTATGGCTATTTTTTGTCTGACTGAACAGTTGTCTTCATCTTTTTTCTTTCCAGCGGGATATTGTTTGTGTCTTCTATTTACTGTTAATAAGCTCCGTGCACATTGCTCTTCTCAATTTAACTCTTCCATTGTCGATTTTAAGTGCCTTCAAACTGAGAGGCCAATTAGGTCATGGTGAGGTACGTTGGAGATCTTTATTTCCAAGAACTTTATGGAAAAAAATATCTATATGTGGTGTTATTTATATTAAATATATAATATTGATATCTCAGTAAGTCACTATTCTGCACAGTACAATCACACTGTGATATCTGTTCATGCAGGGATGTGGGATCTGCACAGGGTCAACCTAAATAGTTTCCAATCTGAAGTATATGGATAATAGAAAATGAGGAGGGGGCCCCAACGAAACAAACAAAAAGGAAGCAGAGAGCTCAGAATTTTTGTTTACATTTTGTTGGCTTTTTTTCACTCTCATGGCCTCTCATAAGCTCTCACTCACTCTCTCACACACCAGGGCTGAGCCCAGGCGGGTATACGGGGTGCACGGCACCCTGGAGGCAGGAAGTGAAGGGGAGAGAGAGGGGCGCTGAGCAGTTTTAAAAATGTTCTCACAAACAAGAGGCTTGCTCATGAAAAAGTTTTTAGCGCCCACTCGGGAGAGAGGTAGTAAGAAGGAAGAGGAAGAAAGGTGGCAGTTCCCAATCTGGGAGCTGGGCAAGTCCTGTGGATGAAATCTGGGTGCTGCGGCAAACCCTATGTGTTCCATATGAGTGCTGGTCAAGTCCTATGAGTGCTATTTGGGTGCTGGCAAGCCCTGTGTGTGCAATCTAGGTACTGGTAAATCCGGTGAGTGCAATCTGGTTGCTGCGGCAAGTCCTATGTGTGCAATCTGGATGTTGGTCTTCTGCACTTTGACCTCTTGGTGTGGACTTTGACACCCATTTTCGATTATTCTTTGGTACAGTGCAGTATTTCCCAGTCTGCCCATGCTACATAATCCCGTGCCCTCTGCTCATGTTACAGACCCCCCTTGCCGTCTGCTTGTCCTACAGACCACCTTGAGTTCTGCTCGTACCTTCCTATTCTACCCCATTGCTGTGAGCCTGTTCTTAAGACTCCCTGTGTTTTCCAGTTGTGTCTACAGATGGCGCCAAAGAGAAACACTAAGGATACTGCAGCCATATGCAACTCAACAGCAGCCCTGTGAGCCCCTAGCTCAGCTCAAAGCAAGATCTTGACCCTGGGTTCAGCCGGTCACTTTAGGTTCATGCCTTGATCTGATGCAGTTTTGGAATTGCATGGATTTCACTTGTCTGGAAAATATAACTCCAACTGTGCATGGAATATTTTTGCCACCTCTATGTACAACCTATTTTAAAGTATATTCAGGAAATAATGGTTATTTTTGAAAGACACTAAATGTATGTCCACAAAGAATATTGATATTGAAAATGTTTGTCACATAGCACATACAATACTGAATCTGGAAGACAAACACATGATAGAAACGCATACTTTTATGCAAACTGTATGAACAGATTCCATTGTAAGCAATATCCGTTTCAGACACATTTTTAGCTCTAACCTAAGTGCAGAGTGACTTAATCACATATTGACTTGAGATTTCTTACGTTGTAAAATGCCTCCAATCCAATCATAAAGATTAATCAAAATCCCAATAAATAGCTACCAGCAATCTTATATACCTCATAATAGGAATTTATTAGTAATGTAAACAATTCAAGACAAATGTGAAAATCCATAATACCTGGATGTTGTAGCAAGCTTTCTGAATGACGTGTTTATGAGGCTGAATATCATTTTCAATTCCCATTGATTTCACTTCTGCCCCAGAGACGCATGTAGCAGGTATTACAAAGTGCACTGTTGACACTGGATTCCAGTTTCGAGGTATCTCCTGGTCTGAGCCAAGTTCCAGTTTGCAAGACAAACTATGAGGCTGATTATGACCTTAAAATAGGAAAAAAAAACATATAGCCATTAGAGAGATTGAGATGCAGGACAATGCACCCAAATCTCTTTCAATTCATAAAGACAATTTTTGCTTACTTTTTTATCATAGGTATTGTCTCCTCTAAAACAATACATAACAACATAAAGTAACACTAAGATGATATGAATTCTATAACCATAAAAAAAACCTTTTATAATGCTCCATAATTTACTGAATCCTAAGTATTCTAATTAATAACACCTTATAATATTAAGTATGGTTAGTGGCCCATGGGGGTCACTGTTAGGGCACTTGTTAATTATCTGAGTCCGGAAAAGATGTTCTTCTATGTATTACTGTTCCATCCACATAAAGTACTGAGGCACGCGTTGTTTACACATCAGCTGCATTTATGGATGTTTGGAAAATTGTGTGGGTTTATACAGAAAACATTTTTACTAATTTACAATATCTGAGAACTGTTTTACAACATACTGTGACCAAGTAACTTATCTGTTAAATGTGGTTTTAAAGCAACAATGTTTTTTTTTAATGTTTAGGTTGTTAGATGCACACTCTATATTTATGTATATTTCTTTCAAACCGCATTTCTGTTTTCCAAGCTTAGTACTGTTATGCTTTTCTTTAATATTGCCTTTAATTCCTTATCACAGACGCACATATGCTGGATATTTTGGGGGGATATGTGGATTTAGGCTATGCTATTTTGCTGTCCCTCACAGTAATGTAATGTGCTGTTCCAAACTACTAGACTTTCCTGAAAAAAAAACCAGGATAAACAGTTCTGTTTTTGCATAAGGGCCAGTCGTGTATCCCCAGTCTAGTCCTGAACCTGCTACTCATTCCCAGACCTTCATTTTGTCCATGAATGAGCAACTACATGGATCATTTGGGTCTTTAGACCCTTCCGCAAAGGACCTGGTCCTGAAGATCTCTGCAGGATCTAAACTCAAGGTATCAACCTAATTAAAATGCTTCATCCTCTTATGTCCTGAAAAGGATGCACATGAGGACCCTGTGGCATATGCTCCTGGTTCCGCTTGTGTGTGTTAAGCTGAATTTGGGGTCTACCATGGCTCATGCAGCACTATGTCCAACTAACCCACTTGTATAATTTACAGTAAATACACAACAGCTGGAGGTTTACATTTTGTTTATCAATGGTCTACAGAAGCCACCTGATAGTTTTTATTTGGACTAAAATAGGAAAGGAGATGCTTTAGCAGTAGAAAATACTGAGTAGAAAAATAACTTAGATGTTCTTCCAAATTTAGGATAAGATTTAAATTAGATTGATCACTATGGTGACAGTTCTTCTGCATATACTATTTTGTGAGTTCTAAGAATTATCAATGAAATCCCTTGGACGCTTAAGCATCATGGATTTACTCATGCAGTACCACAAATTTGTTTGTAAAACATGATATTTCAACGAAAAGTGAGTTGGCTAATTCACATGTGTTAATGGATGAAGAATTTAAGAAAATTACATAAACCTGGGACATTCCATCATTCTATAATGAGCTCATAGGATACCTTTCTATGAAACATATTATGTGGGAAGTAATAAAAATAATAGTAATTTGGGATTATTATGTTAAAAAATAATTATTATTTCATTGTACACTTTATCAGGTTGTGTTGTAAAAAATGTTGCACTTTTCATGCATTTACAATAAACAAGCTAAAGATGAAGTAATATATTTACTAGAATTTTTATCAGGAAGTCGGTCAATCTTCCAAACGACAGCCTTATATGCATTTTCATACTTTGCCGTTCCAATGGTTACTTGTATTACTGGTTCAGACTCAATTTCGTATGCAGACCCAAGGCACGCTCTTCTATTCACTTTTGATTTCAGAGACCTCTGCCTCTGGAGAGAGACAGTCCAAAGAGCTTTCATCCATTGCGTTGGAACTGGGAAGTGGATAGTAACATTTTCACAGAAATATGTTGAGTTTAACAACGAAGAAGCTGCAAAACTAGAAGACATGTTGAGGAAAGCTTGGAGCTCTACGTAGGCTCCTTGTACTACTACTGAAGTCTTCATATTAAATGGAAGGTCTCCTCCATTGTAAGGAACCGTGAAACGCATGAGTTCAAACCTACAAGCATCAACTGGAGTAAATTGAATTATCCTTGATGTCTGAAATTCCTGTCTTTTAACACACTTATGAAAATGACAATTATAAATATGAATCCATGTTTTGCTACTGTCCTTTTCAAGGTAGTTTTTCGATATTTTTTGGAGCTCAGCATCATTCAAGGTCAAAAAACATTCTATTCCACTGTTAATGAAACAAAGACAAAATACCTGGCAAACCACAGCATTTTCTATTAGCTTTCCTTCTTTGTTGATTTCTCCCCAAAAATTATCTACTATTTCCACAACCATCTCAGGTTCTTCATACGTTTTCTTTTGTTTTGATATCGGAGACAACAACATGAGTTCCTCCTCTACTGTGGTAATGAAGTCTGTTAAATCACCGTAAACAGTAGTTCCTAATTTTAACATTTGTTCAGTTTCTGCCTCATGGACAATTTCAGGCTTAGGGTGGTATTTTCTTTTTTCTACATAAGTTACGTGTTCGATTTTAACAGTGTGTATCTTTTCTGAAACACCTAAATTTTCCAGCTTTGGACCTGAAAGCCTGCAGAATTGATGAAGCTGAAACTCTTTGAATGGTTTTTCAAGGCCCTTTTCATAATACATTTGCAGAATTCCACCAGTTTGAACTTTGAGGTAAATAGGTCCCCACTGCCTAGAAGACATCATGTTCTTTTTCTCAGGTATCCTCAGCATAAAAGGCCACCCATCTCTTCTCTGGCTTCTAAAGAGACTCTTGGGAAGAAAGGATGGGCTGTTTTTTTCTGAACAGACAGGCAGATCTTGAGGATCAATCTTCAAGAGCTGAAGTCTTTCACAAACATAACTGAAAGAACTGTGATTTAAGCTTTTCTGGCTACTTGAAGTGACCTTTTCTATTGTATTACATTCGTGTTTTGCAAGATTTTTCTCTTCTTTATCTGTATCTCCTGTGATGTGCGCATTAGATGGGGAAATAACGGATGTGACATCATTATTCCAAAATGGACTTGAAAAGGAACAGTCATTTTGAAAATATTTAAAATGTGTCGTTTCAGGCGGATGCTCCAAACCTTTTTTGTATTTGCCGTGATTTGATTCATTTGAAATTGAAGGCTGTGGAAGAGGATAATTTAAGGATGATGGTGTAGCTGATGCTAAACTTGTGCTGATTTGTGATACCTCTGAAATTGGATATAGACTATAGGTTCCCCCTTTTGATGTGCATGGCGTCCCCTGGCAGTCCCTGATGGGTGTACAAAGTGGTGAGTTACTTGGAGGACCGGGACTCATAAAGATATCTATCACTGGAGACATGTGAGGAGTGGTACCAACTGAGGAAGATGCACTCGCCAGCTGTTCATTAGACAGGTTTAATTTAAGCCCATTTGATTTCTGTAAATAGATGTTCTTTGGGCAAAACACATTGGATTTCTGTGGAGGTTGAAATGGGTTTTCATCATCAAACGTCACCCAACTTTCTGGATTTGTCGAACACATTTTCTTTCGTGTCAACACCGAACACTCGTTTTTTTTAAATCACCCTTAAAAAAAGCAAAAAAAAATAATGAAATGAAACATTAAGTAATTATGAATAACCTACAAATATTCATAGAAGTAGAAAATGACAACGGAAAGAGAAATGTAGATACTAAATCATTCTGATTCATATTTCTCTACTAATAAAACATACGTATCTGAATGTAATGTAGCCACTGTTTTGCTTGTGTTATACACCAATTTTGACAGCAAACTCAGCAATCTCATTATTTTACAGCATGCTTTTATTATTTTTTTAATTTAAACAAGCTATGGAGCAAATAGGAGATTAAATATGTTTTCCTCTAACAGGATGGAACAAATTGTTTTCATAATCATTCATTCCCTTTTAACTTGAAATCCCCATGTAATTATAAATCATTTACTTGGACTTTAAAGGAATGTATTCGTACTTCAATTGTAATATAGAAAACTGTATGCAATATGGAAATATAATTTATAACCCCGCAGGAGCACACATTTCACTGCCAAAAAAAAAAATTATACAACAAAGTATCAGTAATATGTTATGGAAATTGAACACGCACAATAATAAAATGCCCCAGACATATTATCATCAAAAACACTAATATCCGTAAATATCAGCAAAACCAATGCAGAATCATTAAAGGATAGAAAGCATTTCCTCCAGAAAACTCTTTTTTTTCCGTAGAGCCAGAATACCAACAAATTACAAAATAATTTACATAAAGTCACAACTGGACTCAAAGTTAAAAAAGAAATCTGACGATTTTTCTGTTTTACCAACAAAATATATGGCATTTTAATGCTATCCATTATTTATAAGTAAAACCGTCTAAATCAGCACTAGTCTAGACACTGCTATATATCAGTACTTTTTTACAGATTTATTAAACCATAAAGTAAGTATTTTCCAACAAGATTTTCGTTTAGCACAGAAAGATACAATTTTGCTTACTGCATTGTACATGTTTTTACAGGGTATTGGTCGCAACTCCACTAGTATTATATTTTGATGCTACTCAAGGCGACATGGGCATCCACATACATTTTTTCCGGGGGGGGGCATGCAAAATCCCAGGCAAGATGAGGTGGAGCATGGCTGGGGGTAATATACTCCACCCAATCCAATGGGGAATGGCATCACCAGAACGATTAAGAGAGTTGGCAGTGCCAACGTCGTTTATCATCACGGTTGGTGCTGTAGAAGCCTCACCTGTACAGTAGACAGACATATTTCTCTGTTTTATTTATTATTCCTGCCCCGAAGAGGAACGTGTGTGCCGATGCATTGGGTCTTAAATCAAATTTGAGGCAAGAGAACCATCCCTGCTCAATAGGATAGACAGTTGAATTATGCCTAATGCCCCTAAATTTTTATGATCTATGGGTGAAATTTAAGTCAGAAAACTTTTGCCCCTTTTGCCCTTCCATGCTGATTCGCCTTCAAATAATGCAAAAAAAAGGTTAAATGGAGCCAGATATGTGCATCTCATGGGATAGAGGGAGGCTTCACGAGGTCGGTCTACAAATGTGAAGATCTATAGGAACCAGTAGAATGAGGTCATGGGGTCATTTGGATGACCGTGATTTTCTGTCACAATTAAATGCCAAGTCTGTATCTGGTAGATCAAGTATATATATATATATATATATATATAGTATAGATCAAGTATATTTCAGTGCATTCTAGTCTCTTTAAATCCCGTATAGTAGTTTGTTCTGAGACAGTTTAAGGAGGGCAGTATTTTCAATTTCCTACCACGCCAGGATTTGCACGTTCCCTTCTTTGGCCATATAACTATAGCTATATTATTATTTATTGATTTATATAATCCCATTATATCTGTACAATGAGAAATGCACTATATAACTGTACATTCTCTTCTTTAACCAATATGTTCACAGGGCATTATGATATCATAATGAAAATGTATCCATATAATAACAAACACTGTTTCTCTAGATTGGATTTTGTAGTTTATTTCATATGCAGCAAGGATCTCGCGGAAAATTGGGTTTCTGGATTAACAAATTACAAAGCTTTTTCTGAGCATCATTTGTATGCAAAACGTGTTGTTTTAAATTGTAAGCCATCAGTGCTGTGTGAGAATAAAGTAATAATACGAATAATAATTAAATCTCAATTCAAAGAACTAGAATCTGTCTGCTTCCGTATGTATCAAGTGACTTTTATTTTATTTTTAGTCTTGTAGTATAGTGGTGGTGGGGCAGGGGTGATTCTTTGTTCATTATTTTTTTACATCAAGATCACTAAAATGGGAAAGAGAGGGGCGTTCTATAAGCAATAAGGGCCTTGATGGAAGAGGAGAAACCTTCCCCAAAACAAACAAAGCTCAGTTGAAGGCAATCCACACTAAGCCCAGTTCTTCCCCCGACTCCCAACTGTTCCCGTTTCATAAAAACATTATCAACCTCAATGATTCCAGCCCGGCACCTGCTCATTCTAACCACTTTTTCTTGTGGTCGGAATATAAACTGTGTGTGCAATTTACTAGGTGTTGGTATTCTGCTGTCTCCCCAATTCCAGTGTTTGCCACGAATCTCCTCTTTCTCTTCTTTTGATGTTCACTCTCTGTGTCTCTTCTTCCCTCTTGCCATTCATGTAGCTGGGATTTGCCTACTTTCTGGTTTTAGATGAGGTTGCTCTTGCTGCTGTGCATCATCCCATCTGTGATATGGCTCTCTCCTAGTTCAAATCTTACCTTTCTAAACTCACATTCTGGACGGCATCTTTAGACTAGTAAAACACTAATCCATTCCCTTGTGATATCCCATCTGGATTATTCCAGCTCCCTACTAACTGGCTTTCCTTGTTTTCACTACTGCAGTCCATTTTGAAGACCTCTGCCAGATTAATCTTCACTCCCTCACTGTGACCCCATTAATTTAAAATTCCTAATTCTGACCTATAGATCACCCCCTATATCTCTGCCTTTATTTCCAGGTACACTCTTAACCATCTTTTTCTGTGCTCCTAACTTTAAATGCTCATTAAAAATCCATCTGTTCATAGAAACATACAACTTACCCTACAAATACCCTGAACCTGCACCATGAAGAAACTATCTCTCCGCTCTATCTTTGGGATTCTTACACCACTGACCTCTCCATTGACCCTCCCAGTCTGTCTCTTTCCATCTCATTCCCACTCAACCTCCTACAGACTACAAGTTTGTAAGAGTAGAGCCCTCTTCTCCTTCTGTACTAGCATCTCTTAACACGTCAATCTTATTGTTAGACTGAATATTGCCAAATTAATTTTCAGTGTCCCCATAGTGCAATAGCGCTACAGAATATGGTTAGTGAGCTATAAATTAATGTAATTTTTTTAACATGGTGGACCCTGAGGGGGTTTAATATAATTGGCCATTATGACAGGGAGGGGTTCAGTTATTTAAATATTTGATGTGACTTTGTGACACATTCATTACATTTATATAACAGTGTAAGCCATGTAGAAAAGTAATAGTTAATACGGCATAATCCATGAAATGTAATTTATAAACACATTTTCTGCGCACACTGCAGAGTCATTCCAAAAAGAGGGGCATCAGTTGCAGTTATGTATTATGCCAACAGTGACCTTTCCATGACTAAGACGCAAACACATAAGTGAGTAACCACTCCAAATGCTAGACACAAGAAATTTAAATAAATGCTCAGCTGTATCAGAACAGTTTGCTTCTGCACGACGTATGTCTTCCACATATAGTTTATAAATAAGTGCTATTTGGATGTGTCAGGCCACTTATCTCACAAGGAACCTCACAACTGAAAATTGAGAAATATGAATGTTTTCTGCTTTCAGCGATGATGCAATAAATCTTAAACAGTTGTAAACTTTACTTCAATCCTGATTCATTTACAGAACATTTGAAAGTTGGTTATCCTTACGCTTTATGCGTCTGCATTTTATTTATTTTTGAATGGCGAATTAAACCAGAAATGTGTTTTTATCTGTCATTATGTCAGCCACAGCTTACCTGTGCTGGTAGTGGCAGTGTGCATCTTGTGTTGATTAGTGAAAGCAGATCTAGTAGACCTTCTTGCAAGCATCACTTGACATACAATGCGACTAAACCTTAATGGGTCTATATCCAAATAATCCCAAATTCATTCTACACCGTGAGAACCTCTCCTGGTCTCTGTAGAGTTCCTTATCATAAACATGCACTATATGAACAAAAGTATTGCGACACCTGACCATCTGATGCACTACCAGAAAAAGGTACTTCAGAGGCTCCATTAGGCACCGGCTCAACGGGCGTTTGCCTGGCTTGCCCAAAGGCCACAGGTATGAAGTTGGAAACCTTCCTGGAATGGTTGTGCCAATTCTCAATGTTCCCATGTCATATGCCACATAAGTAGAAAGATTCCCTTAAATATCTTTCTACTCTCTTCTATATAGTTTTGCTTCCTTATTTTGTTAATAGTTACAGTCAACATACAGTATTTTATATATATCATATATAACAGACCTGCTTTAAACAATAACATTTTGAAAACAACTGAGCACAGGGAGAGTGAGTTAAAACATATTATTTTGATAAAAAGCTAAATCCTGTTAGTGTGTGTTTAGAATTACAATAGCTTGCAGAGAATGATTTGCCTTAGGGAGAAATCCGGCTTACATAGTGATCCCCGTAAACATACACAGCGACATGATAAATAATTAGCGCAGAAGGTTTATTAATCGTTAGACACTGTATTGAAATGTACATCAATAAAATAAAAATGAATCTTATATTGAATGTCTAGCTTTGTTGACAAAAATATCACTAGTTTAGTTACTGATGCTATCTCTCCAGGAGGTTAAGATGGATATTGTCATGGTATACACACAGTATTCAAGATGCAGACCAGACCATCAATACTGCACAATAACTCATTGATTAGAATCTGAAAACGCCAATACATTGATCTGCTTTAAGTCTTTTATGGACCCCTGGAGTATCAGTTCCCTTTTCCTTTCTTCAGATTATAAACTCAGATGAGCAGGACTTTCTCATCCATCTGCTTATTTCAATGCATCACAACTGTGTAGATTTCCACATTTTAAAGCACTGCGGAATCCGGCATAATTTTGTAAATAAGTTATAATCAATACCTAACAGCAAAGTTAAAACTGTCCCTATCACGTTAAGACCAGCGGTGATAACTTAAAAGCCTGCAGCCGCCTTAACTTGAGGACACTAAAGGTAGGTGGGAGGCATTGTCAGATATCGACCCAAAACGTTTCAAACATATCTGTACTTTATATGTGTTTTTATTAGCCAGCCGTGCAATAAACTTATATTGTAGCCAATTTTCCTGTTTTCTCTTTTTTCTATAATCTTTATTTTATTAATATATTATATATAATATAAAATAAAGATTATAGAAAAAGGGAAAACATATATACTGTTTATATTATATATATTATATTATATATACACCATATATTTTAAGGCCTTTTTCTAAAACTGTTCTGCAAATGAATCATAGCAGTCTACTGCCAGCTAATGGTGGTAAAAAAATAACACAACCTGATACCATTTTTTTGTTAAACTGACATGAATTACCTATTATTAAACTGTATTTGCCGTCACTTTCTAAATTCCCGCCTGTAACAGGCTCCGGTTTGTTATACGTCTATCTTGTGCGCAGGAAATATGACCGGATTGCCTTCCCACGCATTGCTTGTAATACCTTGGAATCTACTAGGACCAAAAATCTTTTTATGTTATCATGCAGGGATTGAAAAACTAGATACATGTATCTCATGTACCTCTGAACATTCTTAATGTGCTGATCATGAGAATAGAGAAATATTAACCCTTTAATAGCCCATCTTGAAGATTCTTTGTAGTGACACGCCAACTGCATTAACCAAACAGCTCTAATGTAGTCACCTGCATTTAAGCAGGAATATCAACTATAACATACTGTATTGGCAGCATTGGAATTGGGATTCTTATATATGATCTCTGCAGTGTAAAATTGGAAGGAGTCTGTTCCAGACTGTGTGACCCTGAGAACCTGACCCATTCACCCTGAGGGGGCAAAATCTCTAGCGTAGCTAAGGAGGGGTGGGGTTCACCCCAGGTGCCACTCATTGGGAGGGGTACAACCAGGCCAAAATTAGGTGTGTACCCAGAGCTGGACTGGCCAACAGGAAAGGAGATTTCCTGATGGGCCGAGGGCCGAGCAGCTGCTTCTTGCTTCTCCTGGGTGGGAAAACAGAGTTTCCTCACATAGTGTGTGGGCACCACAGCAGTTAAGGGCAGGGGTGGCAGAGGCACACACAAGGAGTTATGCTGCACTACCATCAATATCTGGCTCAGTGCATAATGATAGGAGTTACGCTGTATCACCATCAACGACTGGCTCAGTATATAGTGCCTCACAGAGTGTGTGGACACCATAGGAGTTAAGGGCAAAGGTGGCACAGACAGGCTGTTTCAGGGGCAGAGACCTATCATGTCAATGTCAGGGTTGGTACATAGTGATGGGGGTTATGCTGCACTACCGTCAATATCTGGCTCAGTGCATAGTGATCATTTATTTTTTCAGATTTTAATTTTTTTGTAGTTGACATATAGTTTACAAATTTTTGAAACAAATACTCTTGCCAACAATAAATTTTGTCTTTACATTTTAAAGTGGGGGTGCCACAAACAGAATCCGCCATGGGTGCCGAATCCTTTACGTACACCCCTGCCTGGGAGTTCACAGCTATAGCATTTCCATAAGGCAGTCCAACCAAATCCTGCACCAAATATTAATGAGTGTAGGAACCTGGGAGCTTAAAAAATCAGTTCAACCTATAAATACACAGGACATTTTAGTGATGTCATAGTATGGTAAATTTGTGGCACTATTTCATAACTTCCTACTAATCCCTAATGGGAGGCCAATGCATCATCTCACAATGTATCCTTCATTAGCTACAGGGTTGAAACTGAACTCTTTTGGTACCCGTCCATGCCAAGGGCACGCTTGGCCAGGCCAACGTGCTATCAAGGCAAAATGGTGGTCCATATGTGGTTTGCATACTATCTCGGGTAAAAACGCCTTGCAAACTTGTGGACCGAACTGAAAAAGGATGTCTGAGAAAGGAGGCCATCAAACCTGACCTGACCAAATACTAACAAAGGGTATGTAAACTTTGGGTACATTGTATGAAATTCATATATTTACCCTGCTAACTGCTTCTGTGCTGACCGGTATATTGCATGTTCTTTTGAACCATTTAATTGCAAACTTGTGTGGTATTTATCTCAGAAATGTGGCAGGAAATGCCATTGAGACAGAAAAAAACCTAAATGGTTCTGCAAGGAAAACAGAGCTGATCCCAGAATATTTTCAAGGCCTTGTTTATTTTAACTATAAACATTCAAAGGACATGGCTAAAGAAATTAATGAAGCAATAGTAACTCATATACCATAATGTATACTTTACAGAATGTACAGACCAGACAGCAATAATAACTCATATACCATAATGTATACTTTACAGAATGTACAGACCAGACAGCAAAAGTAACTCATATACCATAATGTATACTTTACAGAATGTACAGACCCGACTCCGTAAGGACGCAGATTTCAGTGAAGAAAAAGGAATAATAATAATAATAATAATAATGACGAGTTCTCTGGCATTTACACATGCACAGCCAGTAGCCCTAAAACAGGACTACAACGGGGACATTACACTGCAGCTCTATAGCTGCAGATTCTCCTAAAGGTAAGTTTTTATTTTGTAGCAAGTTGAATAATGCATATTAAAGTACTTACAAAGTAGTTTAATGCACATACTTCGTTGATAAGCCTACACTGGACAGCGAGTGTCCCTTTAAGTGCTGGAAAGGGAGTGTAAACTGTTGTTAATTCTATAGGTACTGAGACGTTAAATAGATCTCTCCAAGTATAAAGATTTTTTAACTGAAAGAGTAAAAAGGTAACTCCAAAGATCATACAATTGCTATGTTCCAAGTAATTGATTTAATGGAGCTTATTTAGAATAACCTCTAATTCATAATGGGAACTTTGCAGAAAAAAAAGTAAGCTGTATAAAAATGTATGTTAAGCTAAAAACGAATTTGATTGAGCTGCTATTATGGATTTAACAGCTACCGCAGAAATCAAGAAATCCGCTATTCTGAGAATTTCTGGAGTGAAAATGTGTAAACTGCACAGCTATTCCAAGGATGCCATTAAGCGGACAGTTGGAGGTATGGTAGAAGCCGTAACTTCATGGTGTTTGAGGCCCTGTGATGAAAATGATGCCATTTATCCTGTAAGTGCACGCGGCACATTTAAAGGAACAGTAACGCTAACCCCCCCCCAAAAAAAAGTGTCTTACCTGAAACAGCACTAAATGGGCTGTGTGCATAGAAGGCAAATGATGCATTTAACCAAATAGTTTTTTTGTCATGTCATTTTATGCTCATTCTACACCTGCGCTAACATGCTAAAAATGTTGGACACTAAACCCGCCGGTAACCACAGCGCAGACTAATTATAAACACGTCACAAATTTCCTAGGTTTTGTTAACACAAAAAAAGACCACCATTCCTGGTGGTATCACAACTTTAATTATAATTATTATATAATTATAATACACTTGAAGAACTTGCTTGCGCTGATGTGTTGAATTACATGTTTCTTTTTTCTGTTAGAATAACCTCTTATTCATAATGGGGCCTTGGTAATAAAGAACAATAGGTTGGGTAACAATTCTCGTGTATCGCTCCCGCATTTTCATCTTCCATGCTAATACAGTCTTATTGAGTGCCCACTTGCAACAAAAGGACCTTTCTGTGAATATGACTTGGGGTGGCTGAAGAGGTACAAAGAAAATATTCTGCATTATCCTTGGTTTCCGTGATCTGTTTTCTAGATTGTAAACATTCTTTCCCTTATGCTGTCGTTCTGCCGTCATTATGTTCAGTTCTTGAAGACCACTACATAAAATTCCCGTGGATAACGAGCACGCTAGCACGCCTGAGTTTCTTGTTCTTTTGCTTGTTTGCTTTGCCTTAAACGAATTGTGAAAAAAATTTCAGTTGCACAGAACATCTGATCATACATGTTCTTGGACGCAAAGATTGGAAAAAGAACAAAACACTAAAAACCTATGTTTTTTTGGGGCGATATTGTATCTCATCTTTCTCTGGTGGGCACACAAGAAGTCAATAGGGCCTTGGGGATTTGATGTGCCTTTATTAACTATTGGTGTTTGTGCATATATCACAATGCAGTCATTTCTGTATATACAGTATAAGGCTATGTTAATGTAATATTTTGCTGAAAGGAGTTTTTTAATTGTCGGTCAAACCCAGAGAGTTCCCTGCAATGTTTAACAGTCTTTACTGAGCACCAAAACTGGTCCCCAAGTACCCCAGAAGGAGAGGAAAACGACTCCACAGGAGCATCAAGATATTCACTGGTTCCACGGCTATTTACTTCAAAACAAGAACCCATGGATGCTCTCACTTACCAAGAATAAATTCAATCAGCACTTAAGTGAGTCGACACTCTGTGCCTGTCCACTTCATAGCCTGTCCTACGGTGCATCGCCACATCTGAGCATCTCATGTTTTAGCTCCCTTGTGCCATTACAGAGGAAAAATCTCCATCATATCAGTGTGATCCTGTCCAAAAAGCAGTCCAGAACCAAACGTAAGGCAAATTTCCTCTGAACCATCAACCCCAGACATACATTTTGGCCTTCACTGGCCTCATCAGTGGGCACGGTTGGTGTCCCTCTAGGCACAGGAGAGCAAGGTTTTGTTTCAATTTGATCTTAATGAAAAAATGAAAGAATAACCCCTTATTTAGAAATTTGTCTTATCCATAGAAACATAGAATTTGCGTGGCAGATAAAACCCACAGCCTATCTAGTCTGCCTTTATTCCTAATGTAATAACTTCATACTTTTATCGTCTTTATCTTGTCTTAGATCACAATTAGCGTTATGTCTATCCCAATGCAATATTTAAATTGCCTCACTGTTATAACCTCTACTGATGGGGGCTTTGAACTACCAATTTATCTGCCCCCTCTTGTAAAGTAAACATCTTCCTTAACATAACAAAAACTGTTGACCTTATCTATTATATGTATTAAATGCTATAGAAAAATAGATTCAATTATGACTTAGAACATTAAACTTTTGGGCGGGGGGTCTCAGCATCCAATACGTTTTAATGCATTACATGCTAGATGTATTTTTATCTTTCCCAAACAATCCCGCATCTTGTTTTCAATGGCAATGAAAGGAGTTGTGTGGGTTGACATGACACAGCTTGCTGACACCATAATGGCTTTTAAACTGTAGAACCTCAACTGCAAATCTGGAAAAGGTTAGAGCAAAATACTGCAGCTTTAATGGTCCCTGGGTCATGTTATCTTTGCTGACTATTTTACAGCAGGTCATAGGAGAACAACTCACGTAAAACAGTGTATGACGTTTGTTATGATAGAAAACTCGGCGGTGTACTTCAAATTATTGTCTATTCACCTGGACAAAGCTCGTTTTAGAAACAGAAAAAGCCATTTGCTTATGACACTCGCGCACGCACACACACAATACAGATTCTGTGGAAATAAAAAATCCAGTCCTTCACTGCCTTTTCTTGTAGTGATCACACAATATCTATCTATCTATCCATCCATCTATCTATCATCTATCTATCCATCCATCTATCTATTCTATTGCTATTATATATTACAATATACATAGTTAAGTAATGTGGGAATAGCACACATTCTCATCTTGACAAACTGGGAAAATTGGCAGCTATATAAGTGAATACATAAATGATACATAAATGTAAATTCATTTTTCCTATATATATATATATTTTGACATCTATAATTCTTTTTTTTTTCCACAAACCCAGCAACTGTGTTTCATTTTATGCTGTTAAAGGTAATGGAGGTGTTTGTCTCTGTGTTCTCGGGATTTAGTTAAGATCCAACTAAATCCCAAAATGGAGATATCACTCCAACTTATCACTTGAAGCCAGTGTGATACAAAGCAACAGTAAAATATGAGTAATCCTAGATGCAGCAGATCGACAAAGGCCAACTACTATTCCAATCCACTTCGAGAATACTTATTTTTTATTTTTTTCACTTCGAATTGTTCAATTATTCCCCATTGTCGCATGTCTCTCAAAATGGTGCCATGTTAATTGGCTGTAAGCTTACTTTGGCTCTGCAAGGACATTTTGTGGAATCGGTAGGAGTAGGACTGAAGAATGTTACCATGGTGTTTTATTGTGTAATTAATGTATGACGGCTTTTGTTCCCTTAGATACTTGTTACAGTGCCGAAGAACATTCTCGTAATCCCACACAGTGAAAATATTTTTAGATATGTAGTGTTTTTTTTTTTTATTTAAAAAAACCATTTAGTTTTTGCCACTTATCGGAGAAGGACATTTTCAAACAGATTTAGCATAATTCACCAAATTTCCATAAAGTTGCTTCACACCAAGATGAATAAAGTATTATTGTAGTGGAAAAAAAATAGAAATATAAGTGAATTATTTCCATGTGTAATTATTACTATTTTTTTAGCAATTTTCTTAAATTTTACTGTTTTCAAATTAAATAAATAAAATATTTAATACCCTCTTCTTGTATATTTTTAGTAATCATTGAACAAGTTTATAAATCTGTCCGAGGCGTTGAGGGACCTTGGCAAGTTTCCACCATGAGAAAGACTAAAGTAGCTTTTCCAACTCATTAATAAATAACTAACAAAAAAAATGTTCATCAAGAGGCTAGGCCAACTTGGCACGTAACTAATAGATTCCTACGTATAGCCAACTAAATCTCTGTACCGATTTTGGCACAGCGCTATGGTAACTAATGAAGCTTTATTACTCAGATGTTAAAGATACAAATTACAGAATAATTATGCCAATCTTGATTTTCTTGTAAGTAAAGTTTGCGTAATTGTTTTCTTAATTGTACACAAGGCTTTGTACAGGTATTATACATGTTCCTTGCCCCCCCAAGGAAGTTATCCAGGTTTGGCACCTGAAATGTTGAGGGATTTGTGTATATTATGTTATATTGCTTACAGAACAATACGCATTTAACAATTTCAAGTACAGTTTGCCAAGTTTATTGTTCTTTCAAGTTCTTTCATAAAGATGTGCCCCTGGTTGAGATATCTACAACCGATTGCTGTAAGCACAAAGATGTCCCCTTGGAGATATCTACAACCGGTTGCTGTAAGCACAAAGAAGAGTCCCATGGTCCCCTCTTCAGCCTAAAAATAACAACCTTCTCTTTTGTTGTAAATAAAAAAAAATATCAAACTTGATTATCAGAAAATTTCAGCTAATTGAAGACTTCAAAAACACATTACAAAAAAAAATAAACGTTGGCCAACTATTCAGAATTTGCGATGTTATAATTCCTCTTCTCACATTTTTAGGAGCAAATACGTTAGGATGTGGGAAATCAGATTTTTTTCCATTCCTTTACGCTAGTTAATTGTAGGCCAATCGTACGGCCAGTCAAGGAAAGAGGAGACTAACTGAACAAAGATAATTCAATCAGTGGTGACAACCAGTTTACCGATACCATGTAACCCAATATTGGTTTGTCACGGCTGATTTAATGTTGACGGTCCTGATTAGGATGGTAACACTTGTATTGATTGGGTTCTTTGTACACATATTGTACGTGTATTGACATTGTCTGTCTATTGTGACCTAATACAGGCTGCCAGGATTGATAACATTTCTGTTTTACCAATAAAGGTCGTAAAGACTCACAGTGAATGTGTTAACCAGGGGAATATTTTAATTGTGTTTTGGCATACACTTAATACGTATTGTTCTCCCTTAAAAATAGGTTAACATTTGGGACAATTCATACTGACTCAGTTCATATTATGGCATGAAAGGGCAATGCTTTTTTGGTCATATTGGGAAAGGTAACCAAGACCCCGCATCAGTTTATACAGTTGAGGTTGAAAAATCGCATACACTTAAGCTAAGGACTCCACACATTTCTTGCTACCATAAATTTCTTTTGGCAAGTCAATTAAGGCATCTACTCTGTTCACATTAGAGGTCATTTTAAAACAATCGATCACAGACAGAATTCTTTGAGCATCAGAATTCCAGTAACAACATTTACATATTTGATCAATTCTTATAAATCTACAAAAATGAGGCTACACCACCCCCCCCCGGCAACAAACTCTCTCAAACGCTCTCTCAATGTCTCCATCTTCTTTGCTGACTGCAAAGGCAGTAGAAATGTATAGAAATAATATCTCTAAGATTGCACAGGGTACAGCCATTGAGAAAACGCATGGCAAATGAACAGAAGTGCCGACACATGGAATAAATATCTACTTTCCACGGTATCCAGACTTCTGCATACAGTGAAGTTTAGACAAGGTGGTGTGTATACAGCATTAAAAAATTGTCTTTCACGCAGCCAGAATGAAGTTTGCGAGCCGGTCCCTCCCTATCTAATGTATCGGTTTGTCTTAGTCTGTCAATTCTCGTCTTGTCATACCCCTTGAATATATGTATTGTATTAAGCGCTGCGTAAATTGTTGGCACTATATAAATAAAAGATAATAATCATAATATGTGTTTAATGCTTTGAGGAATTAACTCTCAAGGGAAAAAACCCAACAATGCCATATCTGGCTGCAGAGGAGAAGGGCAAATGCTGTTAGCAGTGGCAAATTCTTGTACTAGTCCCCAAAAGCTCTGTATTGAGGGTCAGGCCCGCAGGCTATGAAATAAATCGCCTCCACAGCTTGGCATTAAGGACAAACACTAGTTTTGTAAAGCCCATCAGATGTTGCCGTTTTGGGGAGTAGTAAGCTCTGTGGACCGTTATTTATACAATTTCTCTGCAGGAATTTTATGGCTTTATGTGTCGATGTGTTGCGTATGTCTTCTGCTGGGATACTGGGCATAAGGGATTGCCAATAGGCAATTCTCAACAGCAGAAAGACAGTAGCGCGTATACCGATGTAAACGTTATCGATGTGAATATGATATAATCCTAAACAATAACGTTACACTAAAATATATAATGAAACATCTGCTTCTTAGTGGATTTTTGTATCTTTTTAGCACAATGCACGTATTTTGTGTATTACATAATTAAATAATGTGTTATAAATGCCAACCCCAAAATATTTTTACTTAGAGCGCACCCTGATTTCAGAGAACCAAGCCAGATTTGCACACAGATATCTGCATACAATCATAAAATTTAACAGCAAACAAGACCCATTCGTCCCGTCTAGTCTGCTCCTTTTTCCTGATATAAACACCTTAATCAGTCCTTGGTCTCATCTTATATTCAGAAAAGCCTTATGCCTACCCCATGTTTCTACTCCCTCACTTTATTAGGCTCTACAACTTCTGCTGGGAGGTTGTTCCACTTACCTACCACCCTTTGTTGCAGAAGCGGGAGATATGGCTTAATAGGCATACACAGAAAAAGAAGAAAGGTAACAAGGACAGTCGATACATTTTAACGTGCCTTTTTCTTTCTCTTTTCCTGCAGCAGGTTAGCCGTTGACAGAACAAATGAGCAAATAGCACAGATCTACTTTAAATGGAAATAGTCAAATTGATTTCTTTTGCTTAAACCTGTAAGGAGCATAGTTGCTGGGCAATTATAACCAAAGTCCAATTACACAATAGACTGATTTAATGGGTTAATCTACTACTTGCTTTAATGCTAATGCAGACTTAATTGTACAAAAACAATGTTAGTTGTGGGCCAGGTTATTAAGAAAGCACAGTGGGGTTACGGCCGGATCCCTGGATTCCAGCGCTTACTCAGACAGATATGGTTCATTATAGCAGATATCCCGAAAATGTGTCATTTAGGAGATTGGAAACCAAAACACATGTTGTGCGGGTTCCAGCCTTATTAATGTATTATCTCTAATTATACGGCTCTCTTGGTATGACAAATTACGAAGTAAGCACTGAATTGGCCAAAAGGAGGGATGTGCACAAATATTTTCTATGAATAACACAAACACTGAAAAGCTGCAATATTAATACTTTATACGCTGCTAGCAACAAAGAGGGATGTGTTTTTAATCAAAGACAGCATAGCAGCGGAGGGCTGGCATCATCCGGCCTGAGGGCAAATAAAGCCAAGTGATTTCCCCGTGCCCTGGTAACTAACACACTCACATTAACACACACCAACTCATACTAACATATACCCACTCTAACACATACTTACACTGAAATATCCTCACTTTATCACACCACAATCCTCTATTACACCTCTGTCACATTACCTTGCACCCTTACCTTGCCTGAAGCCTTTTTTGTAGCTGCTCATACATTGTGCAAGCAGCCATGATCCCACTGAGCTTCTGCTTTTGCCAGTGGGCTGCTTCTAGGCGGACTAGGCCTGTTTCATAAACATGGACCAACCCTGGGGCAGCCTGCCCCCACAGCATAATGCCACAATATTTTAATTATTATTTCCATACCTCCCAACATTTCAGGTGTCCAAACTAGAACACATGTTTTGAAGGTTATGTCAAGAGACATGGAGCGTCGGGACCGGCACTAGAAGTAGACATCATCGATCCTCAAAGAGACTCCTTGCTTTAGAGCACTGCGTGGTGGCCTCACAGGCTTCCTTTGGTTTTTACAGGTCCATGAGCCAGTTAAGGGAGATCAAAGGATCTCCCCAATTGGCACATGATCCTGACAGCTTGAAAAAAGCAGTGGGGCAACTACCCAACACAGCAGGGCACTGCCCAAGAATCAAGACTGCCTTGCGGAAACAAGGACCATTGGTACGTCGTTGTTACAGAACAAACAGGGTAGGTGCTATGACGAAGGAATTGGTCAAATGGTCCATGAAAAAATTGGGCATTTCTGTACTGAAATTACATGGCAAACTATAATATTTTGGCAACTTTTGTTTTTTTCCTGGTGATATTTAGGAATAACTGCAAATATTTAGCATAACCGTGCCTTTCCCACAGTTCCGCATACCTTGTGAATGGGATACTCTATAGTTAAAGGCTACACATGACTGGTAATGTCTTTAGCTTTTCACTGTGAAATTCTCAACCGGAAATCTTGTATTTTTAATAACGCATGGTCTGTTTTCATCTTGGCACTTTTTTTTTTCTCAGAAAATGTTTGCTTTATGGATGTGTTGTTTGCCTACTAGGGGAATAATATTGCTTGATAACTCCATCTGTGTATCATTTTGCAACACAAAGTATAAAATATGGTTAGCGCCCTTACCATATGTGGGACCCTTTCTGCACCCCCCAAACAATTTGCCATTTTTAAGTGAACAAGCACAGCAATTATTATCGAATGGGATGCGTTGAAAAGTAACAAAGTTATTTTTTAAGAATCTGCTGATTCAGCTCGACTATTAAAGGAAGTATTAGAAAAGCGGCCCTGCTGTGCTGGGGATTTTACACAAGTTAACGCGTGCCAGCGTAATCACATCAGCAGCAATAGGATGGTTCCCCGCTGTCCATAGTAGAATGTAGTCGTATAGCTGGGTGCCCTGTGACATCATTATGCATTACGGGACAGAAAGCAATTCATTGTCGGGGTTCACGGCAAGGGTGCTTAAGGGGGGGCCTTAGAGTTTTAAAGCTGCTGTTCTTCCTACTCTACTGCATCTAGTCTTTTCCAGTCCTAACGAAATACGTTTGCTGGGAAGGCTAGAACATCTTCTTAAAAGGTTTAGTAGTAAAAGAAACAAAGTGTCCGAGTAGAGAGTGCAATCGACATTTTGTTAAAGAAGAGGCACAGAGGTATGACAAAGATTGCTCATAGTTACATCACTCTAATGCATTCTTCATTGATTTTGTTTTTATTTTTATTTGGTACAAAACCTTTTATCGTTTTTATTTTTAGAAATACAAGTCTTAAGTTAACTTAAGTAATTATTTTACATTACTTTTGATAAAGATGGAGCTCTGGTATTTTCTTTTGCTTACTACACACATTTTTGCCATTAGCTGGATAACAAATAATATTTATCTATTTAGTTAGCTATCTATTATCTATCTATATACATGCTCTTCTCTCTCCTCTCTCTCCTCTCTCTTCTCTATAATATATATATATATATATACAATTGCTGTTTTTTGGAAAGTGCAAGAATACAATACTCTTTTTTTAAGCTGTGGAAGAAAACTCAGGCGCAGACAAATCCTCATTCCTGGAGACTCTCAGAGTTTTATCCCGAATCTCAATGTTTTTGCCCAAATCTCAGGGTGAAAGGGCAGATTCTCAGGGTCACACATTCTGGAGCTGACTCCTTCCTACTCTAAACTGCTGCGATCATATCTAAGACTCCCAATGCGTTTCCTGTTAAAAACGTTATGGTTGATATCCCTGATTCAACGCAGGTGACTCAGTCAAGTGTATATATTTAAATACTGCCACGTCAAGGTATTAGAGCCATTTGGTTAACACATCTGGCGAGTCGTTACATAGAATCGCCACGATGGGCTGTTAAAGGGTTAACATTTCAAGAGCCTAGAATTTACCCCCCCCTGTATGCATTAACACAATAGAGTAAAAACAGCTGACCGATGCTAAAATACGGTTCATAACACATTCCACAGTCACGTGTTTGTAGAGTTTACTTTTGCAAATAGTTTCCACAGGAGAAACGTCCGTGAGAAGCGGCCATCAGAAGCCAAACATCGAGTCAAAGCCTTTAACAATTCGAAAACATCGCACATCTGTTCTAAACAAGCCGCTCCGGCCGAGAAATAAATAAATAAAAGTCGAGAACTTACACAAGCGTTTAATTTGCATGCAGTTTCTTCCAGTGAAATAGTTCGGCCCCGTGGATAAGTGGAGTTCTCCAGCTGTGACCATGAATCACCCAAACAGCGCAGCTTCATAAAATGGCAGGAGGAACAGGAGTTTTTATCAGAACGCTAAATCAAGCAGAACGGCTGCACCAGTGGGAAGGTCATCTAAGGGCTTCGGGCTATAAACCACTGGCAGCCTTTGTGGAGCACCGCGGATTTCCCACTATGCATGGATTAATACATCTCCCTAGTTTGCAAACTGTAGTCATTCCCACTAGAAACGCACTTCATTAACCCCTTAATGACAAAGCCCGTACATGTACGGGCTCGAAATGCATTGTTTTCAATGGGTTTTGGGACTGCCCATTGTCCTTAAAGGGTTAAATCTCTCGCCTCTCCGATTCTTCATATTTATAGTGTTTTCAATACGGCGCAGCGCGATCCGCACAAAATTTAGATAACTCCTGAACCTTTCTCAGCCTCTTTAGGACCTGAATTCATCGTCGGTATAGAAGGAGAGAAGTGGCAGGCGACAGCTCATAAGCGTTTACACTTTTTGGGGGGGATTTTTATCGACCAAAAAATAGCATTTCTACCCAAAATGGAGTAGGCAGATGTTATATTTTGACCCGCTAATTGCCATATGGCACTCACAGGGTAGTTTTGAGCTGACCTAACTTATATTCTTTCTTATTTATATATTTATTTATTTTTTTTGCTGAGGTTTTTGTATATACAGAGCTATTTTTATGTTAGCCATGGGAAATCGGTAAATAAGGATCTCATTTTAACGAGGCTAATTTGGCTAATGACACATTCAGTGTGTACAGAATGTGTATGGGAGAGTATGTATAC